>PVHT021183634.1:36079814-36119370 GCA_004024745.2 Catagonus wagneri | reverse complement strand
GGGGGATATGGAAGGGCCCTGCCATTCTTGGAGGTAGCCTTCAGCTTGCTCAGCTCCGGGTAGACAGGCCTGGCATGCAAAGAAAAGCATTACTACTTGGAAACGAGTGTAGTTCCTTCCAGGGGATCGATCTGTGTGGCGGCTTCTTGAACCCAGGTGCCCCGAGAGCAGGCTGTCTTCTGGGCGTGGCCCTGAGATTGGCTGCTTGATCCCCCCCAGCAAAGATTCCACCGCCCCCCCCCAGCTCAGGACCAGGGTACATCCATCACCCCGAGTGTCTCAAACATTGAAAGCGATGGAATTATAGATGGTGCCAAGAGAAAAATGGAGATTGAGCTCACGAGTAAATGAATCTATCTACTCCTGGGCCCGGGTCGGACAGCACTGGCTGGGGGAAGTCATTTATCTCTTTGAGAGATGATCTTAGAAATACAGTCGTGGATGTGTCAGTTCTGTGCTTTCCAACTTCAGGGGGAGTTACGAAGAGCCGAGGTGTCTTCCTCTGCCACTGGAAGACAGCGGGAGGCCCCACGGTGACCAACTGCTCTGACAGCGGGGGCCAGGCCTCCGGTGCTAATTACCTCATCCTCTTTTGAATTGGAGTCTGTGTTGTTCCTCTTCACTTCCTTTTGATTATCTCAGGGCAATTTTGAGAAAGCCAGGGATGAGTTTAAGCAGGGCTGGTGCACACATTATTACCGCCCCTCTCTGGGCTTAAATGGCTCTCTAGAAAATAGGCCTTTTTATTTATCTTCTCTTCTCCTCTCCTTAAATTGTTGCCCGGCCCGAAAGGCGTGGATTGATTGTGCATTTCCTTTGCCTTGGAATGAGCCTGTTTATCACTGGAACCTGGAGAGGAGGTGGGGGTGCTGGAGACAGGCTCCTCCCCCCAACCTCTCTGGCCCACCCCCATCAAAAGCAGCTCTGCCTCCAACTCTTGATTTTTAAAGAAGCCACTTACAGTTTGCATTGGGTGCTAGTGGGTGCAGGGTGTGTGTGTAGTGGGTGACCGGAGTCTTTGCTTATTTCCTTATGAGGGGTTGGAGGACCTTGGCCCCAGGACAGGTGCTGTTCAAGGTCAGTTTAGATGAAATAAGCTGTGCCCATTAACCTCCTGGCCACAGGCTGGAGATGGAGTCCACACAAATGGGTCCTGGGCCCAGAAGAGGGGTTCATGCCCAGGCACACTATCATCATTTGGGGACTTAGGAACTTTGTCCCAGGACAATGATCTTCACCTGGACTTCTGACCTGGTGGTGATGCCAAAACTGGTACCAGAAGCTGGGTCACTGACATTTCCTACAACATCTTTCGGGTCTCTCCTTGATCTTGACTTTGTCAACATTTTAACTCTTTGACAGCTTTTGGGGGAAAGGATGGGAGAGACAGAGCCCACTCCGTGCCTTGGCTTGTGCCCCTCACTGATACAGGTGTGCTGCAGGCAACATGCCCCACTCAGGGCACTATGGGTGGACTTCAGGTCAGAATAAATCTCGCCCTCTAGCCTGCACTCTCACTCTGTACAAGGCCCTGGGCCAAGTGCTTCATTTCCCTTGACATCCTACCATTGGTTCCATGACACGGTGTTATTATTATTATTACTATCCCCACTATCCAGCTGTGAACACTGAGGCACAAAGAAGTGATGTAACTGGCCTGTGGCCACACCTCTAGTGAATGGTGAAGCCAGGATCAAACCCAGGCACTCTGATGCCTCAGCTTGAATTCTTAACCACCACCCCAGGGAGCCAGTGCTGGACCTTGGGGGATGTTTCCCCGTGGCCACACAGCCACTGCCCTGGGCTTGGTCCACTGATCTCTCAATCTGGCCACATTCCAGCCTCTCCACTGGATGCCATGCCTGTGGTGTGACCCAGCCAACCACCATCCACTCGGCCTGCAGGGACCATTCCAACACAGAGGATTTCATACACACCTCTCCCCCCGTGTGCCTCCCCACCCCCCTTTTATGGCTCCTAGTTGTCTGAATCTGGGTCTTTTGACCCTTCTGGTCTCATCTCCCACTACATCTTTTATGAGTCTTAACCAGCCAAACAGAAGAATTCACCACCTTCCCCATCTTTATCCAGGCCATACCTCTGGCTTGGAATACCTGTTCTGTCTTCCCATCTAGCTCTCAGTTCCATCACACCCTCTCAGGCCCCGCATATGGCAGGTGAGCACCAACTGGGCGATGTTATGAATGCTGCTTGGTTTTTTTTTTTTTCTTAATGAATTTTATTACAATTATAGGTGTATAAAAATCATCACAAGTCAGTTTGGTAGCATTTGCGTCCCAAACAACGCTGCTTGGTTTGTAAAGAAAGTTTTCTTATTTGTCTTTTTGGATCCTAAAAAGAATTCGAGTTCCGGAATTCCTAGTGGTTAAGGATTTGGCATTGTCACTTCTGTGGCTCAGAGTCAAGCCCTGGCCAGGAACTTAGGCATGCTGGGAGTGTGGCCAGAAAAAAAAAAAAAAAAGAATTTAAGTGCATTTAAGAAAACTTGGAGGAGTTCCCATCATGGTGCAGTGGTTAACGAATCCGACTAGAAACCGTGAGGTTGCGGGTTCAATCCCTGGCCTTGCTCAGTGGGTTAACGATCCAGCGTTGCCATGAGCTGTGGTGTAGGTCACAGATGCAGCTCGGATCTGGTGTTCCTGTGGCTGTGCCATAGGCAGGCAGTTGTAGCTCTGATTCGACACCTAGCCTGGGAAGCACCATATGCCACGGGTGTGGCCCTAAAAAGCAAAAAAAAAAAAAAAAAAGGAAAACTTGGAAAATATAGATCATCTCTCAGAAGAAAGTAAAAAATAGCCTGGAATCCTACATCTGCTGTTAATATTTTGGTGTATATCTTTTCATTTATTTTTCTCTCATTTTAAATTATGGAATGTTTCAAACACAGATTAGAGAATAATGCAGCATTACCTGGGAACCTGTGCCCTCTTTTATCAATCCAATAGCTTTTCTATGTATATATACAAATTTCGTTTTGAACATTTTGAGATAAAAGTGTATAAATTGTCCACACTCTTTGAAAGTTGCTCCCCCCCCACTTAATAAAGCACAAATACTTTTTCATGCCTGAAGACTAAGCATTCTTTTTAAAAGATGTACAATAGCTTATTCATTTAACCACTTCCCTATTTTTGGACATTTATAATTATTTAAAGCAATACTGCCCATCCATGTTCATTTACTAATAATAAAATCAGAGAAATGGAATTATAGGATCAAAGAATATGAACATTTTTTTCCATTATAGCTGGTTTACAGTTTTCTGTCAGAATATGAACATTTTGATGTATTCTGCCAAATTGGCTTTTCAAATGAGTATGCTTATTTACATTTCTATAAGCAGTATGTAAGAACATCAGTTTAAATGCATCTTAACGAGCATTGCGTATTATCATTTTTAAGAAGACACTGTCAGTTATGAATGAATGAAGGCATGGATGATAAGAGCTCTTTTATGGGAGTGATATAAGGTTTCTTTGAGATGCTGTCATCACATTGGTACTCCCCTTGTGGCCAGCTCAGATCTCACTGCCTGTGCAAATGTGGGTGGAGGTGGTCAGGGGTGAGGTGAAGGGAGAGGGCTGACTCTCAGACCATCTCAGTGTAGCTTTGAGACTTTAGCCAAGTCTGCGAAGTGACCATGCAGCGAAAGTAATCACCCTTCTGGGCAAGGCTAATGTGCACCTCCCTTGCTGCTTGGATCAATACCATACTTACTGCAGATTAGCTAAATGAGCCAGCGCAGCTGGGAATGAGCTTCTAGAGACAATTACTATGGAAAATGCAGCCATATTTTAGTGGGCACCACATGCAAGAAGCTCTTTGCAAATATCAATATATATTTGCTTGCTTGACAAAAACAGATCAAACCTAAGTCGAGATTAATCCAAATGATTGGACTGTAAATGATCCTTGTGCGAAGTGTGGCAAAACCTTGACCTTTTCAATGGTTGCTGTTGTTCAGATTGTGCTGGAAATAGCCACCTAGCAAGACTGGCCAGTGATTGGCCTGTGCTATGGTCTGCAACTTCATCTCTGGTAGAAATATCGATGATGAAATTTCATGATGATAACCATTCCTATTTGCATAGTGTAACCTCATTTGCTCTTCAGCACAACCTTGAAATGCTCAATTAGTGCATATTTAATAAATCAATTTACTCGTTTAACAAATAATTCTTGAATAGCCCGTAGGTATCCTGGCGTTGTTCTAGGTGCTGGGGAAATAGTAGTGGACAAGACAGGGTCCTTTTCAGGGGAACTTGCACCCCGGTGGGGAAAGGACTGACCATAAATGAGGAAGCAAGTAAATGGAGATCTCACGCTTTGAGGGAAGTGCTACAGAGAGAAAGAAAGATGGTGCTGTGAAAAGACAATGTTGGGAGATACTGCTGTCTAGCACAGGTAACTATATCTAGTCACTTAAGAATGGAACATGATGGAGGATAATGTGGGAAAAACAATATGTGTGTGTGTGTGTGTGTGTGTGTGTGGCTGGGTCACTTTGTACAGTAGAAACTGAAAGAATCCTGTAAACCAACTATAATGGAAAAAAATATATAAAAAAAGACAGTGTAAGGGTGGTAGTGCTTTATTCAAATGGGTGGTTGGAGAAGGCTTCTCCAAGGAGGTGACATTTAAGCTAAAAATTGAAGGATGAGTAGAAGCAAGCCAGGGGCAAGCCAGAGTCAGAGGGGAGCAGGTGTTCTAGGCTGAGGGATCAGCGTGTGCAAAGGGTGTGTGCTGGGAATGAGATGGGCGGTTCCCAGGAAACTGTGGGCCACTGTGGAGGGCTGGGTGGGTGAAGCAGAGAAAAATAGCACGTCATCAGGTGGGAGAAGCAGCCAGATCACACAGGGCCCTGTGGGACACCATGAGGAATCTGGATTTTTATTTTAAGGGGGTGGGAGAAAGGGATGGGAAGCCATCAAAGAGCTTTATAAAGGAGAACATAATGCAGTTTACATTTTATCTTATTTTATTTTTCATGGCCAACATTTATTCCCAGGAGAATCAGAGTATATTTATTTGTTTTTTTTTTTGTTTTTTTTTTTCCCTTTGTCTTTTTTAGGGCTGTGCCTGCGGCCTATGGAGCTTCCCAGTCTAGGGGTCCAATCAGAGCTACAGCCACTGGCCTATGCCACAGCCACAGCAATGCCAGATCTGAGCCACATCTGTGACCCACACCACAGCTCACAGCAACATCAGATCCTTAGCCCACCAAGCGAGGCCAGGGATCGAATCCACATCCTCATGGGTGCTAGTCGGGTTCTTTAACCACTGAGCCACGACAGGAACTCCTGCAATTTACATTTTTAAAAGATCACTCGACGTACTAGATAGGAAACGAAAAGTAGTGTATTAATTTTGATAGCTGGTTCTGGAAGAACAACAACTATAAGTAGACAGGCTGGCAAGGTGGGGTAACCTTTGGGTGGATCCTCTGAAGGGCTTTCCGGGATATGAGGGCCAGCCAAGGCCACAGGCTCTCATTCTGATTTTCTTCTTCTGATTTAACATCTAATCTCATAGTTTCTTTTTCCCTGGGGAGGATTTGTCACTGGCATGATTCTTGGCCTAGGAGGACAGACAGGCAATGGATGGAAGGAAATGAGTGAGCTGGCGACCTTTAAGTGACTGTAACAAGGATGTATGTCCATGTGCTGTCTCAGCCAGGGGTGTTCCTGTGTGTGTGTGTGTGTGTGTGTGTGTGTGTGTTCCCCCTAAAGAACAGCAGGGGAGTCCCTCCCCACTATGTGCTGGGGGCACTGTAGGGGGCGCCCTCTAAGGGGAGCTCCATGGTGATCCAGACAAGAGCCTCTCCCTCATTCGCTCCCTGGGCTGTTGGTGACCCTGAAGTTCCTCTCTTGTGAAGAGGGGGGTTGGCTGATCTGTGACTGGTTCTCGGGGGTCCTGCCCTTAGACCACAAGCCCCACCCCTGTTAGCTCCCCTCCTCCCCCCTTCCTTCCTCCTGCACACAACTGTCAGTGAAAACACAGCTGCAATGCCTTTAAGTGTTCGAAAACTAGCTTCCGTTCTAAAGACTGTCTGACTGGCAGGGATTGTGAAGAGAGGAGGACAACCATACCAAGTCCCTTTAGGCTGTGAGGAAAGTGTAAACATAAATGTGTATTTAAGTATTTCCTAAAAGACTGGAAATAGAATGTACAATTTCCAAACTAATAGTGGAGGAAGAGACTAGAGGAAACACAACCCAGCAGATGGTTTGATGACTTCCAGTGGAACAAGTGACAAAGGAAGGAGGGGAGAGGGAAAGAGAGAGAATGAAAGGGAACAAGCTGAATCCCAGTTCGTAAACAGCTTAAACGTGCTCATCTGATCATAGTGAACCAGGAACAGATTCTCTCGGGAGGCTGGTGGCTGGGGAGGCCACGGCAGGCATCTCGGGTGCCTGTGCGCACCGATCATTGATTTATTCACCGATCATTGCCTCACCTCGACTTTAAACTCCCCAGGGGCAAGGTCAGACTCGCTTCATCTCTACGTTCCCAGCACAGGGAGAGTCGGCTCCCGAAGAAGGAAGATGAATGTATGTTATTCTTATCCAACATAAGCTGTGCCCTTCCTTTTGGGTCACACCATCTCTGAAAGGCATGATTTCTGACCCCTTTACTCTAAAGGTAAAGGAGTGGGACGAAGCGGACAGAGAAGCTCTGGACCCCGTGAATGGGGTGAGACCATAGTCTCTCCCAAGAGACTGGACAGTTCACTGCGCTGTACAGTAGGCCGTGGGTGACACCAACCTGGGTCTGGGGGGCCATGAAGCTTCCCTACCACACCGGCTTTCCTGCCATTTCCTCTTCTTCCTTCTCCCCATCTCCCATCCTCCTCACCTCCTTCTCTTCTTCCACCTCCTCCTCTTTTCCCCTCTCCCTCCTCCTTCTCTTTTTCTCTACCCCCCTCCTTCCTCCTCGCCCTTCTCCTCCTCCTCTTCCACCTTCTCCATCTTTTGACTTTTAGCTAGCAGGTTTGCTTGATATAAAGCAGTTCCCTCAAAGGTACACATGAATCTCCCCTTGGGAGTACAAGAAACGGGGTGGGGGCTTCTGTTCCGTTCTCTCTGGCCCAAGAGCACTAGAACCATGTGAAACCTGTGCCATCCCAGAGCCCAGGTGACAACGGTAACGCGTCCATCATCCTCAGTTGCCTTCAGGATGAGGCCTCAAAGAGAGGCTCACATCCACACTGGTGACCTCCAACAGAGACACACCGGGGAGGCAGGAAGGGGCCCTGCAGCGGGATCACGTTCTGGATTAGAAAGTTCATCTGCTCATCACGCGACCTTTGCTAAGTACACCAACTAATGGAGCGCGAGACGTGAAAGATCTTCACAGGCCATGTGGAAATGTAATTCAGACCCAGCCAGCGGAGGTCACACTAAGTTAGATTAATTTTCCTCCCGCCTTTCCTTACAAAGCTAAACTTTGCCTTACACGAAGTTCTTTAAAAAGAGATAAGTCAGTGTTTATTTGGCATTTGAAGGAGTTTTAATCCTAGCAACCCTGTTGGAAGTGTCCCCATTGTCTTGGGATTCAGCCTGAAAACTCTTTATTGATCTTTTATATCAGAAAAAATTTTCCTGGGTTTGAAATCTATCAAGAATGGGAAATTCAAATCAAGCCCTTTGTAAAGTTCTGTTGAATGAAGGTTATCAATTAAGAGAGGTGTTTGGTAGTAGCATTTGTCAGCCTCCTCTTTGTGCCCTTAGATGCAGTTGTGTGCGCCCTGTCCTTCTCGGGGCGTCTCTGCCCTCATCAACGTCGGTGCCTGGCACTCGCCAGCCCCCACCAGTTCTCTTTCTGTTTTTTGTTTAGATTTTTTCCATCTATATCTTTCTATATTTATTTATTTTTTAATTAAAGTATAGTTGATTTACAATGTGCCAGTTTCTGCTGTACAGTCATATATATAAAATACTATATGTTATAATAATATATGACATATCACATGTATATTACTGTGTAATATATGATATATCACACACATATATTATATATATATAATATGTATGTGATACAATACATATAATAATATAAGAAAAGGAATATATATAGATATATATATAACCTTCCATCATGGTCTGTCCCAGGAGACTGGATATAGTTCCCTGTGCTATACAGCAGGACTTCATTGTTTATCCATTATAAATGTAATAGTTTGCATCTATTAACCCCAAACTCCCTGTCCATCCTACTCCCTCCCCTTGGCAATCAAAAGTCTATTCTCCATGTCTGTGAGTCTGTTTCTGTTTTATAGATAGGTTCATTTGTGCCGTATTTTAAATTCCACATAAAAGTGATATCACAAGGTATCTGTCTTAGTATGAGAATCTCTAGTTGTAATCATGTTGCTACAAATGGCATTATTTCGTTATTTTTTATGGCTGAGTAGTATTCCATTGTGTATATGTACTACATCTTCTTAATCCATTCATCTGTTGATGGACATTTAGGTTGTTTCCACGTCTTGGCTATTGTGAATAGTGCTGCAGTGAACATCGGGGTGCATGTATATTTTTCAAGGAAAGCTTTGTGTGGATATATGCCCAGGAATGGGATTGCTAGATCATGTGTTAGTTGTATATTTAGTTTTCTGAGGAAACTGTTTTCCATATTGGTTGTACCATTTTACATTCCCAGCAACAGTGTAAGAGGGTTCCTTCTTCTCCATAACGTTTCTGGCACTTGTTATTTGTGGACTTTTTTTCATTTCTTTTTAGGGCCGCACCTGCAGGATATGGAAGTTCTTGGGCTAGGGGTCCAATTGGAGCTACAGCTGCCAGCCACAGCCACAACTAGAGCAATGCCAGATCTGAGCCGAGTCTGAGATCTACACCACGGTTCATGGTAATGCCGGATCCTTAACTCACTGAAAGGCCAGGGATCAAACCCACAACCTCATGGATCCTAGTCAGGTTTGTTAACCACTGAGCCATGAAGGGAACCCCTCCTGCGGACTTCTTAATGATGGCCTTTCTGACCAGTATGAGGTGGTATCTCACGGTAGTTTTGATTTGCATTTCTCTAATAATTAGTGATGTTGAGCATTTTTTTTCATGTGCCTACTGGCCATTTGTATGTCTTCTTTGTAGAAATGTCTGTTTAGGTCTTCTGCCCATTTTTCAACTGGGTTGTTTGTTGTTGTTGTTGGATTGTATGAGTTGTTTGTATATTTTGGAGATTAAGCTCTTGTCAGGGTTGCATCATATGCAACTATGTTCCCCTGTAAGTTGTCTCTTTTTTTTTTTAATGGTTTCCTTTGCTGTGGAAAAGCTTGCAAGTTTGATAAGGCCCCATTGGTTTATTTTTGTTTTTATTTCTATTACTTTGGGAGACTGACCTAAGAAAACATTTGTTTGGTTGATGTCAGATTTTTTTTTACTGTGTTCTCTTCTAGGCATTTTATGTTTACTCCATTTTGTGTTGGGTTTTCTGGAGGTTCCCAGGCTAGGGGTCTAATTGGAGCTACAACTGCCAGCCTAAGGCATAGCCACAGCAATGCCAGATCCAAGCAGTGTCTGCAACCTACACCACAGCTCATGGCAACGCCAGATCCTTAACCCACTGAGCGAAGCCAGGGGGTCGAACTCACAACCTCATGGTTCCTAGTTGTATTTGTTTCCACAGCACCATGATGGGAACTCATGGCATTTTATGGTAACATGTCTTATGTTTAAGTCTTTAAGCCATTTTGAGTTTATTTTTTCACATATTGTGACGGTGTGTTCTAGTTTCATTGATTTACATGCAGGTGTCCAGTTTTCCCAGCACCACGTGCTGAAGAGACTTTTTCTCATTTTATATTCTTGCCTCCTTTGTTGAAGTTTAATTGACCATAGGTGTCTGGGTTTATTTCTGAGCTCTCTGTTCTAATCCATTGGTCCATATGTCTGTTTCTGTACCAAAACCACACTGTCTGTCTTGATCGCTATAGCTTTGTAATTTTGTCTGCAATCTGGGAGAGTTATACCTCCTCCTTTGTTTTTCCTCAGGATTGTGCAATTCTGGCTTTATGGTTGTATTATAGATTTTTGGATTATTCCAATTCTGTGAAAAATGTCATGGGTAATTTGATAGGCATCGCATTGAATCTGTAGATTGTTTGGGGTAGTATGGCCATTTTAGAGATGTTGATTCTTCCAGTCCAGGAGCATGGGCTGTTTTTCCATTTCTTTGAATCCTCTTTATTTTCCTTGGCTAATATTTTATAGTCCTCAGCATATAGACCTTTTACCTCCTTGGTCAGGTTTATTCCTAGGTATTTAGTTTTGGGGGGGTACAATTTTAAAAGGTAGTTTTTAAAGAAAGATTCCCTTTCTAATATCTCATTGTTAGTATACAGAAATGCAACCAATTTCTGAATGTTAATCTTGTATCTTGCTACTTTTCTGAGTTCGTTTATCAGAGTGAATAGTTTTTGTGTGAAATCCTTACATTTTCTATATACAGTATCATGTCATCTGCATAGAGTGACAATTTTACCTTTTGTCTTCCAATTTGGATACCTTTTCTTTTCCTTCCTTCCTTCCTTCCTCCCTCCCTTCCCCTCCCTTCCCTTTCCCTCCCTTCCTTCCCATCCCTTCCTTCCTTCTTTCCTTCCCATCCCTTCCTTCCTTCCTTCCTTCCTTCCTTCTGTCTGATTGCTGTGGCTAGGATTTCCAATACTATGTTGAATAACAGGAGTGAGAGTGGGCACCCTTTTCTTATTCCAGATTTTGGTGAGAAGGCTTTCAGCTTTTCTCTAGTGAGAATTGTATTGGCTATAGCTTTGTCATTAAGTGGCTTTTATGATGTTGAGATATATTCCTTCTATACTCACTTCAGTAAGAGTTTTTATCATGAATGGATGTTGGACTTTATCAAATGCTTTTTCTGTATCTATTGAGATGATCATATGGTTTTTGATTTTTCTTTTGTTAATGTGGTATATTACATTGATTGACTCATGTATGTTGAACCATCCCTGTAAACTTGGGCTAAATCCCACTTGGTTGTGATGTTTGATCTTTTTAAGGTGTTCTTGGATTCAGTTTGCTAAAATTTTGTTGAGAATTTTTTCATCTATATTTATCAAAGATATTAGCCTATAATTTTTTTTTTTCTTTTGGTCACCAGTTCTCTTTCTATCCCGGCCTTTACATGTCTTATCTTTCCCTCTCATTTTCTGTTTTATCTATACTGTTCTTTCCCTTTCTTGCCCCATGTCTTCTGTCTCCTTTCCTCCAGTTTCCTGCTTCTTGCTTGCTTTGGTCTGTATTCATCTGTCATCAACAGGAAGACCAGCAAGCATTACCAAACTGTCTCCCATCAGAGGCTTCTGAAATGCTCTAAATCCGTCTTCATCATGTTGCAATTTGACAGCATGACATTTTGAGTTATTAAAGTTTAACACCCATTTTTTTTTTTTTTTATTCATAGACCTTCTTTCAGCTTTAAACTTGTCTTTCACCTTCTATCGGCCTCTTCTGAGGCACTGGGTTGGGAGCCAATGGCAGGTTCCCCATGCCTCTCCTCTGGTTCTCTGGGTATTTTAGAATGTAATCTTGTGTTCTCTCAGCCCATGGTGCTCCCAAAGTTCTAATATTCATCAGGAAGCCTCCCTCCCTTTTGAGCACTTTCACTATCTCTTTGTGAGACTTTGTCAGCCCCAGGGTTTCTTGCAGGTGAAGTGTGAGCTCGGGGAGGTGCTTGGAGAGAAATGATTGATGGGACCTGGAGAGGCATGTGGGAAAGGGGGATGTTGGAGGGGTACCTGTTCCCCCTCTTCCCTCACGCCTTCTTTCCCCTTCTCTTACCCCTCCCTCTGTTATATCTCTCCCAGGCAGCCCCCAAAGCTTTGTTGATGCCCAGTCCCCTAAAGTCCTACATGGTATTTATTAGCTTCCAAAACTAGCCTCTGGCCCTTGGATACAGAAGCACAGCAGCATCATCAGGACACCAACTCTCATAACAAGCAGTATCGCCTAGTGTTCAGATGCTGCCTGCATTTGCATCCTGGACTCACCTTTCATAAGCTGTGTGACCTTGGGCAAGTTACTTAACATCTCTGTGCCTCATTTTCCTCATTTGTAAAATGGGAATGAAAATAGTATGACTTTATAGGGCTACTGTGACTATTAAAGGAGTTAATGTGTGTAAAGTACTAAGATCAGTGAGAAACACGTAGTCAATGCTGTATAAGTATACACAGCTCTATTTGTTTCCCAGCGATGCTGAAACAAACCATCACAAACCGGGTGGCCTAAAACAGTGGAGGAGTTTCCACTGTAGCACGGCAGAAATGAATCAGACTAGTATCCATGAGGATGCATGTTTGATCTCTGACCTCACTCAGTGGTTTAAGTATCCAGCGTTGCTGTGGCTGTGGTATAGGCTGGCAGCTGCAGTCCAGTTCAGCCCCTACCCTGGTAACATGTATGTGCCACAGATGCGGCCCTAAAAAGCAAAAAACAAACAAACCAGAAAACTGAAAACAATGAAAATATACCATCTCATAGTTCCGAAGGCTAAAAGTCTGAATTTAAGCTATCAGCAGGGCCATGCTCCTCTGAAATCTCTAGAGGAGTCCTTCCTTGCCTCTCCCTAGCTTCTAGTGGTTTGCTGGAAATCTTTGGTCTTCCTTGGCTAGCAGGTGCATCACTCCAGTCCTCCATCTTCACGTGGTGTTGTCCCTATGTGTCTTCACAGTGTTTCCCCTCTGTCTGTGTTTGTCTCTGTGTTCAAGTTTTCCCACTTTATAAAGATACCAGTCGTATTGGAATAGGACTCTCTCAAATGCCTTCATTTTAACTCTGTTACCTCTGTAAAGATTCTATTTCCAGATGAGTCACATTCTGAGGTACTGAGGGTTAGAACTTAACACAATTTGCGGGGGTGTGGGGTGGTGCACATAGCAGCAGCGTTATTTATTTTCTCTCTTTCTCTCTCACTCCTCCTCCCTATGTTTCTCTTTTTCTCACTTATTCCCTCTCTCCTCATGTCCTCTACTTTCCTCTGTGTTGGCTTCATTCTATGACAGATATTCTCAGGCTTTGGCAAATATAGTCAGTCCAGTTCTAGGCTTAGAATCCATCTTAACATCATACCATCTTTTCTGATAGTTTTAGCAAAAGTGCCTGATTGCTTTTGATTGCCTTACTTGGACCATGTGACCACTCTGAAGTCAGTTCCCATGAGCAAGGGCATTGAGGTGCCCACACTGGTCATCTTGGGAGCCAGGTGCTGGGGGCAGGCCACCTCAAACCACATAGGTTATGGGTTGGGCAGAGGTATAGCCCAGAATGGAGACCTGGGTCTTGCTTCCTGGAGAAGGGATGCTAGGCAGGTAGGAGAAGTGCATGAGTTTAAAACCTTAAAAGAACATGACCAAGCGGCATATAGAGCTGTTTTTAACTTTCTTGAGGCTGTTATCTAAAGTGGGATTAGGAGAAATGTCTATTTAGGTCTTCTGCCCATCTTTCAATTGGGTTGTTTGTTTTTTTGTTGTTGTTGACTTGCGTGAGTTGTTTGTATATTTTTGGAGATTAGGCCCTTGTCTGTTACATTGTTGGCAAAGATTTTCTCCCATTCTGTGGGTTGTCTTTTCATTTCTTTAATGGTTTCCTAAGGAGTTTGACTAGGTCCCATTAGTTTATTTGTGTCTTTATTGTCGTTATTCTAGGAGGTGGACAAAACAAGATGTTGCTGTGATTTATGTCAACGAGTGTTCTGCCTATGTTTTCCTCTAGGAGTTTTATAGTGTCTCACCTTATATTTAGGTCTTTAATCCATTATTTTTTTTTCTTTTTATGGCTGTACCCATGGCACATGGAAGTTCCCAGGCTAGAGGTCTAATCAGAGCTACAGCTGCCAGCCTATGCCACAGCCACAGCAACATCAGATGCAAGCCTCATTGGTGACCTACACCACAGTTCACAGCAACGCTGGATCCTTAACCCACTGAACGAGGCTAGGGATCAAACCTGTGTCATCATGGATGCTAGTCAGATTCATTTCTACTGAGCCACAAAGGGAACTCCACTACCATATTGTTTTGATGACTGTAGCTTTGTAGTATTGTCTAAAGTCAGGAGACTTGATTCCTCCATTTTCATTTTTCTTTTTCAATATTGCTTTGGCTATTCAGGGTCTCTTGTGTTTCCATACACATTTTAAAGTATTCTGTTCTAACTCTGTGGAGAATGTCTTTGGTAATTTGATAGAGATTGCATTGAGTCAGTAGATTGCCTTAGGTAGTATAGTCATTTAGACAATATTATTCTTCCAATCCAGGAGCATGGTATATCTTTCCATCTGTTTGGGTCATCTTTGATTTCTTTCATCAGCATTTTATAGTCCTCAGAGTACAGATCTTTTGTCTCTTTAGGTAGGTTTAGTCCTAGGTATTTTATTCATTTTAATGCAATTGTAAATGGGATGGTTTCTCTGATTTTTCTTTCTGATCTTTCATCATTGTATATAGAAATGCTATTGATTGCTGTGTATTAATTTTGTAGCCTGCAACTTTGCGAAATTCATCGATGAGTCTACCAGTTTTTTGCTACTGTCTTTAGGGTTTTCTAAGTATAGTATCATATCATCTGCAAACAGTGATGATTTTACTTCTTCTTTTCCAATTTGGATTCCTTTTATTTCTTTTTCTTCTCTAATTGCTGTGGGTAGATCTTCCAAAACTATGTTGAATATTCTTCAAAGAAGACATATGGATGGCCAACAGGCATATGAAAACAATGCTCAGTTTCACTAATTATTAGAGAAATGGAAATCAAAACCACAGTGAGGTACCACCTCACACCAGTCAGAATGACCATCATTAACAAGACAACAAATAATAAATGCTGGAGAGGGTGTGGAGAAAAATGTACCCTCCTCCACTGTTGGTGGGGATGTAAATTGGAAAACATCGTGGAGGTACCTCAGGAAACTAAATATAGAACTACCACATGATCCATCAATTCCACTGCTGGGAGTATATCCAGAGAAAACTTTCATTGAAAAAATACATGCACCCCTATTTCATAGCAGCACTATTCACAATAGCCAAGACATGGAAACAACCTAAATGTCCATCGACAAATGAATGGATTAAGAAGATGTCGTATATATATAAAATGGAATATTATTCAGCCATGAAAAAAGACAAACTAATGCCATTTGTATCAACATGGTTGGAGCTAGAGGATCTCATACTAAGTGAAGTAAGCCAGAGAGAAAAAGACAAATACCATATGCTATCACTTATTTGTGGAATCTTAAATATGGAACAGATGATCCTATCTAAAAATAACAAACAAACAAAAAACAGAAACCAAGCATGGCCAAGAAGAGCAGACTTGGGGTTCTCAGAGGTAGGCGTAAGGGGGAGAGATTGGGAGGGAGGGGCATTTTGGGGTTTTGGGGGTGCAGACTGTTACATCTGGAATGGATGAGCAATGAGATCCTACTGTACAGTACAGGGAAATGTGTGTGATTGGATTACTTTGTTGTAGAACAGAACTTGATGAGACACTAAATCGACTATACTTTAATAATAAAAAATAAAGTAGGATTAGGTTTATTTGGAGGAGACCTCTAGGCAAGACCAATGGGCAGGAGGAGACGATTTGAGATGTAGAAGTGCTTCTGATGCACAGAGCATCAACAATGGAAGGGACTTTCACATTAGGAGGTGTCAGTGTCCTGTTCCCAGAGGTGAGCAGGAGCGGCTGTGCCTTTTGCTGGGGATGTTGTGAAGTCAGTTCATGGAGCATGGAGGGGAGTGGACTAACTCAGTGGCTTTCAAATATTTATTACTGTGACCCACAGAAATGAATTTATTTTTTTGAACCAACACATACATATCTGAAACAAAAGTTTCGCAAAGCAATTTTACCTTTGCTGCAAATGATTCACTCTGACATAGCCCTTCTCTTCTATTTCATTTTAAAACACTTTCAGCTCAGTAAATTGATTTCCGAGCCCGGAGTTTGGAAACCTTAAACTAGGTGACCTCCGAGGTCCCCGGCAGCCCAGTGATCCTGAGATTCGATGACAGGTAGCATTGGGCTAAGAGGTTCGATGTGACACCTCGTTTGATGTGACTAAACCTCACCTGCATAATGAGCGATGACGCCGAGACTGGAGCCCACCTCTCTGGGCACCCACATCCGTGTTCCTTTCATACAACCTGCTCGAGATGGTCCTTCTGAGTCTTCTGCTCAGGTTCCCAAAAAGCTGACTCAGAGATGGGTATTAGTGGGCAGAAGTTTTATTAGGAAGTGCTCTTGGGATCAACACCTATAGAGCCATTGAGGGGGGTGTTGAGGAATAGGCAAGTAGGACAAGGCAGGACAGCAGTTAATCAGTGACATGGTCTCGTGGGAGGCCTCAGCCAACCCTACAGGGAGGTGTGAAGATGGGCTTACCTCTTACAGGTGTCTCCATTTGGGGTAAGACAGCTGCACCTTACACCCCTGTGTTGATCAGGCTTTGGTTGCAGGCACCGTGGCAAGGGGGTGTGACCCCAGTCTAGGGGACTTTCTTCAGCTGAGGCAGTCCCTGAGGGGGTGATAGCCATGGACTCTGCTCCCAGCATCCAGGGTTGGGCCCCTTATTCCTGAAGGGGGGTGTTCTGGGGGCCAGGCCTTGCAGAGCAGTGTGAAGACCCTGCTGTTACTCTGAGAGGCACAGGGAGACACTGGAGCATTTTGAGAAGAGTGACATGACCTGACCAGAGCTTTTAAAGGGTCACCCGGAAACCATAGGTCAGTGAGGAAGGCGGAGGGACAGGGAGCACACTCCCCAGGCGAGGGCCAGAGGTGGCTCCGGCCAGGTGACAGAGGTGAGAGGTAGTCTGACTCTGGGTGGATTTGGAAAGCAGAGCTGATCCCGTCTGCTGATATTAGATGTGGGGTTTGGGAGAAACAGAGGAAGCAAGAAAGATTCTAAGGATTTTAGCGTGAGCAGCTCTAAGGACAGAGTTGCAGTTACCAGGACAAGGAGGCTTAGGTGCGGAAATGGCTGGAGGAGAAGACACTGTGTTAAGTTTGAGATCCCGTTAGCCCTCCAGGCAGGCAAGGCCAATGGACTTGGACACCCAGGACTGGAGGACAGGAAAGAAGCACAGGCTGGATTGGTCACTTTAGGTCATTAGCACATAGTCTCCTTAGATGGGGGACCACACACACATGTGAGGGAAACAGGGGGAGCACGTTTGTACCAGACCCAGGGCTGTGCTTTCCTAGTCTCTCTCTCTCTCTCTCTTTTTTGTCTTTTTAGGGCTGCACCCATAGCATATGGAAGTTCCCAGGCTATGGGTCAAATCAGATCTACAGCTGCCAGCCACAGCCGCAGCAATGCCAGATCCAAGCTGCATCTGCCACCTACACCACAGCTCATGGCAACGCCGGGTCCTTAACCCACTAAGCGAGGCCAGGGATCGAACCTGCCTCCTCATGAATACTAGTCAGATTCGTTTCCGCAGAACCACGATGGGAACTCCCTGGTCTCTTCTTGGCCAGACGCTGAGGGAATGTTGCAGGGGCCGCCCACACTTCCTGGCCTGTCACAGTGTTCTGAGCTTTGAAGGGCTCCTGTCCCTGACCCGGGAGGCCGAGGAGTGGGGGGCTCGATATGGTGGGGGGACGCTTTGTCCCTAAGGTCCCTTCCCACTTTGACGCTGGGACTCTCTGCAGCCCCGGAGACCCCTCTCCACCCCCTCCTCTGGCTTCACACACCTGGCCTCGCCCAGTGTGCCCTCCTCTGGAGACGCTCCTGGTCCTTCCCTCGTTTTATTCTGTCTCCTCAAACTTTCAAAAGACATTAGTGGCACACAACCTGAAGAGGAGAGGGGCGCTGACAAAATGAATTCTGACAAAGATAATTGCGTGAATTCTTTGTAGCTCAGCCCTGAACATGGCTCCACACTGTCAGTTTTTATTTTATTCAAATCTTGGGAGTCGAACGTCAGCCTGCAGGTGAGGGAGTGGTGGGAGACGGGAAAAGGAGTGGGGCCGCAGGCCAGAGGCCACATGTACCCCCTGCTGCAGGAGCCTCCTGGGGGGAGGGCCCAAGGGCTTTGTCCCTGGGCTTCCTTTGGTCTGATCTAGACAGTCTCTGGGATGGACGGATAGACAGACGTGGGAAAGGCTTAGGGGACCACCCGTTGGCAACGCCTGCCAGGCTGGGAATCGCAGCCTTAATGAACATTGAGTTCTTGATGAAGCAGGCACCGGCTTGTCCCCCCTGGATGAGAAGAGGGAGCCACTGGCGGGAGGGGGGTCGCAGTGACCTTGCAGAATTGCACCGCAGCCATCTCTCCTCAGGGTTCCCTGCCGTCATAGCTGACAGGGGCCTCTGGGCCACCACTGCCCTCAGAGCGTGCCTCTCACGTCCAAATGCTCTCATCCCGAATTTCGCAGCTGTTGTCATTGGACTGCACCCCGGCACCCAGGCTGGTGGTCATTTCTGGATCAGGATCCAAGTGCTCCCAGGATACTCGATGTGGGTGTTCCCATTTATGAACCGTGTGGCTGAGCCATTGCCTCTTAGGACCCCTTTGTCAGGAGTGACCTACCTCAGTGTCCCAAGTTTCCACTCTGTGAAATCCAAGTCATTCATCAGCACCTTACTCTGGGCCTTAGGATCCTTCTCAACACAGGCTCTCAGCAACCACCACTTGCCAGTGCTCAACTGTTTGAAAACAATTGAGCATTGGCAAGTGAGATAAAACATATATACCGTCCCTGATCTGGAAGCGAGAACCAAAATTTAACCAGCATTAGTGTTTCATTGATATTGGAATTTAGTTTATACACAACCTATGCCGTGGGTATCAGACCCCAAATTTTTAATAGTTGTTTGGTGATGCACATTCGACCTTTGTGTGGGATGTTCTCAACTAGGACAAAATAATCCTGGGAGCAGGACGGCGAGGACAAACTGTCAGAGCTCTGTTTTGAGACACTGAGTGCCTGTCCGGAGCTGTTTCAAGACAAGGAATAGAAACCCACTTGGAGCCCAGGGAAAAAGAGGGAGTTGTCAAGACCTTGGAGACTGATGTGACATCTGGTTACAAAAAGTACAGACGGGCCCCACAGGAAGAGGAATGACTTGAGGCGTCTACCTTCTCCACTTTGCCAGCTGCCCGCTCAGCCCTGTACCACAGACTGCTTGGTTTCTTGTTTTCTGTCTCTCTGACTCCTGTTTTGTTCTGCTGGCTCTACAGTCCTGCTTCTCTGCTTGTTCATCTGTTTGCAAGTGACCCATCGAGGCCACGGTACAATGGTAGTTTCAGCCCTCAGGCCTCCGAGGCCTTCCTACTCCAATTCCTGCAGCTAATTGGCCAGTGCCAGAGTATCCTGATTCTAAAGTCTCAGGGAGAGAATCTGCTGGGGTCACCTTATGTGAGGTGTCTGTCCCTGGTTCAGTCATTTGGGAGCAAGGGCAGGTGGGGTCCTCACACCTGATAGCTGTCCCCTTGCCATCTGGATGTATCTGAGAGAGAGATAAGGAAACACCTGGTTCTTTTTTGTGTGTGTGTGTCTTTTTGTCTTTTTTTTTTAGGGCCACACCCATGGCATATGGAGGTTCGCAGGCTAGGGGTCGAATCGGAGCTGTAGCTGCCAGTCTACACCACAGCCACAGCAACTTGGGATCCGAGCTGTGTCTGCGACCTATACCACAGCTCACGGCAATGCTGGATCCTTAACCCACTGAGTGAGGCCAGGGGTTGAACCTGCGTCCTCACAGATGCTAGTCAGATTCGTTGCCACTGAGCCACGATGGGGACTCCTTTTTGTTTTCTTTTGTTATTTTTGTCAGTGACCTGCACCACAGCTCATGACAACACCAGATCCTTAACCCACTGAGCAAGGCCAGGGATTGAACCCGAATCCTCATGGGTACTAGTCAGCTTTGTTAACCACTGAGCCATGGCAGGAACTCCACAGCTGGTTCTATATCATCTCTCTTCCTTTTGGAAGTTGAAATTATATTTCTCTTTTATTTAGAGGAATATAGAGCAGTGATGTATAATAGAACTTTCTACAAGTGATATCCAGTACAGTGGCCAATAGCCACATATAGGTGTCGAATACTTAAAGTGTGGGCAGTGCAGCAGAGGAACTGAATTTTTTATTTTATTTAATTTTAATACATTTAAATTTAAATTTAAATTTAAATAGCTACTTGTGGTTAGCAACCACTGTATCGGTCAGTGCAACATAGCATTGCTATTATGCTTCTCAGCCAAAACATACCTGGGGCTCGTAGATGGAACAAAAAGAGGTAAGATAGAGAGAATAGAGACAAAGGAAGAAGTTTAATTAAAACCAAGTAGACAAAAGTTAGAGAGGGTAGACATTTATGTATGAGAGGGCATCTGAGGTGACATAAACTGAATTGTGAACAATAAGAGGCAAGGAGAACGCGGTGCTTGATGTATCCAGTGTTCTCATGTAGGGCTGAATAAGGAAGGAGGTGGTCAGACAGCTGAGGTCAGACAGCTCCATGTCTCAGCCACTAGGGGTCCCCATTGACCCAGCACAGCTTGGTTGCAGCGGTACATGGTGGTGTGTGTGTCCTGGGAAAAGGGGGATGAGACACAGGGAAGCCAGACCTGGGTTGGTCAGAAGGGAGTGAGGTAATGGCTCATCACTCTGGGCTAAGGTGCCGCTTTAACTACCTTACAAACAGCAATCCTATGAAGTATGCACATACTATCTTATCACCACGACTTTATAGATGGGCAACTAAGGCACAGCAAGATAGATAATTTGTCACGGAGTGTTAAGTTCATAGTTAGGAAAGAAACTAAACAGTCTGGCTGCAGACTCTGGATTTACTGTGACACTCTGCTATTCCCATAGGGAGCCCGGTTCTACTTGGTTCTAGTCCAGCTTAGAATATGTGAGTATGTCATTACTCAACTGGGTTATCTTCATTCATCTCTTAGTATTAAACTGTGGGCAATGTTATCATGAAACATTGTACTCTTTTTCCTTTTTGCTTTTTTTTTTTTTTTTTTTTTTTTTTTTTTTTTTTTTTTTTTTTTTTTTTTTTTTTTTTTTTGCTTAAAGCTGTTTTTCACTTATTCATTCTGGCATTCAATAACTAAACATGGAACATGCTATGTAGGCTGAGTATATGAGGAATCAAAGAACCTGCTCGGGGATTTGCAGCTCATCAGGGAGATAGGAAATGGCTGGAAGTATCTGCCACACTGAGTACGAAGGGCTGACTGTCTTGGGATAGGAGCAGAAACAGAGGACAGGGGTCCTGACGAGCGGGGTTTTTCTAGAAGATTTCTTGGAGGAGGGGGCCCTGGAGCTGAACCTTGAGGACCTGGCAGCATTTGAACACAGCCACATGTCTCCATTTGGGGCATGTTGGGTTTCAGCACCGTCCTGCTGCTTGCTGGCAAGATATGCTGCTATTGGGAGGATGACCTTTTAGAAGAAATTCAGAACTGAAATCATCATTGTCCAGCGAGCCCCGGTGCTGAGTCCCGTGGTTGTCACGGCCCGGCTGCTGGTGAGAGGCAGGCTGTTCAGGCTCCTCCTGCATCCTACACACACAGACCTCCTTCGGACTCACAAGAACAGTGCGAGCTTCCCTCCAAGGCCCAACCTCCAGCTCAGGCCTGGCCCGCACTTCGGGCGCCCGGATGCCTCGGAAGCCGGCTCCCGGGGCCTGTCCAGCAAGGCTTGGAAGCCCAGGTCCCTGCAGACCTGCTAGTTAATGAGTTCTGCAAAAACTAGGTCTGCCTGTAATCGAAATGGGAGTACAAGGCTCGCGTGGTCCCCGAATTAATTCAGCCCTGTTAGAAAAGAAGCGAGGTAGAGTTTCTGCTGCTGCCTGCAGGATCCACGGAGGGGTTCCGAGTGCCATTACTTGCATTTGGGGACCCATTGTTTTTCATCACTTTGGCATAATCGGGAAAACATTCTCCAAGTCTATTATTCCTGTCTCCTGCTGCCACACTGAGGCAGTTGTTAACAATGCCCTCTGCCCACCCTAGACCCCTCCTCCGTTTAAATACCCGTCTGATGGGCAAAAAGCATTTAATGACTGCTCCAGACTAGAAAGTTCTTATTATTTTATTCCCTTCTTACTCTCACTCGATTGCCTTCCATATGGGGACAAGTGGGTAGAAAATAAATGAAGCTGGAATTACAAATGCAAGAAGACAGGTCTGGATGCAGTGGAGAAATCAGATGTGGCTCGAAAATTTGTCCGGGCCCTTATGGGTATGTCTTCTGAGAGCTTGCAGGCCACCAGCGCTACACCCTGAGCCTGGCTGTCCTCTGAATGGTCTGGGAATCAGAGTGACCGAAACGTCCCCTCCCACTGAAGGGGCCTGAGTATCCTGATCGAAAGGAAGAAGGAGAAATTCAGGAGAATTTCTCATGGCAGCCTCAGGCTACCTTGGGCCGTTCTTCTCTCCTGTCTTTATTCCGATGTCATCTCTTCTGGGATTACCCCTCCTCTGAGCTCCCCCCAAACTGTTTATGTCGCTCTTACTGGCCTGGGGTTCCCTTCTGCATTACGAGCCTGACTTCACTTTCAGTGGCTGGTAATTCCTTGCACGGAGGAGGCTCTGGTGACATGGTTGCTGGACAACAACTTACCTTCCGCTGCTGGCTTGCTTGTGACCTTGTATCTATCCTCATGTCTCTGGGCCTCAGCAACTCCGTCTGTAACACGGGTATGCTAAGACCTCCTTACAAGGCTGTTATGAGGAATAAATGAGATCCCAGCCCCCTCTCACTGCCTCACAGCCCTTCGTATCCACTCCTGTTAGGGCACTGGGGCCCTGGGGCCAGACCGACAGACCTTTGAATCCTGGCTCCACCATTTTCTAGGTGTGTCTTCAGTCCTGTTAAAACCTCTCTGAGCATCAGATTCTTCCACTATGAAATGATGACAGTGACTCCTAACCCCATCTCATACACTGGCCCAGAGGCTTGAATGAGGTAAAGCATATGAAGTGCTTAGCATGGGCCTGGCACAGAATAAACATTCAAGAGCTTAGTCATTGTTCTTGCTGTTTTTGCTAAAATTGTGAATGGGTAGGGGCAGTGATGTCAGCCTAGTGACCAGTGAGTGCTGAGTATATAAAGAAAAGGAAAATGTTTTCAATCTAAGATGGGGAATTTTGCACAAATGTATTGCTTGATAACATTACCCTTTGTCAGTCAGGAATGACTAGGACGTGGTGCAGGTGATCAGAGAATACGGGCTTGAGAAGGTGCCTGGGGTCCCTGCCCCTCCCTGGCTGTCTCAGCCTCCTTCAGCCTCCCAGAGCTCCCAGATGCAGGTGAGCTGGAGGTGACAGAAATTCACCCACTGATAGCCAGATATTTAACCCAGAAGGAAAGAAAATCCATGGCTGCCAGCTCACACGCAGCCAGGAGCAATTGCTAGTGAGTCAAGGTCGATGGCCAGACAGGCAGGAGGAGCCAAGGGGAGGGCTGGCACTTGCTGAGGTTGCTGATTTCCAGGCTCTGGCCTGTGGTGGAGTGGCAGCAATGTGCTTGTGGAGACCTTGGATTTCCTTCTAGATTGAGATGGTCTGGGGCTGCCCCGAGCTGTCCCTTGGAAAGAGTCAGAGGCCAGAGCTGTGTCCATGTTTATATCTCTGCCTGTGTCTAGCATTTAATAAGGGCTTGTCATGCACCAGTTTACACGGACAAGCCTGGGTAAAATTCAGGCTTGTCCATGGCTCAGATACTGCAGTTTCCTCACTGTAAAATGCGGGCCAGAACCGGCTCCACGGGCATTAGTCAGGATCAGCTAAGTTATGCTCTGGTGACGAGCACTTCCCAGATCTCAGTGTCCTGAACTGGCCTCAGTCACACTGCCTGCCCCTCCTCGATCAGCAAGGGTATTGATCTGTGCTATTGCCATTGTAACTTGGGGGACAGAACAGCCATTATGTAGAACACTGCTGATCTCTTGACAGAGGGAGAGAGTGACAAATCATGCCCTGGCTTGTAAGGCTTCCTCCTGGAGGTGACAGTGTCTGGTACCCAGGAAACCCTACGTGGATCATAGCTAGGAACGCCACCACCGTTACTGTCATTTGTTTCAAAGGTCAGGGAAGAGCACAGAAAGGCCAAGTAACTTGTCCCAGGTGACAAAGTAGAGGGCAGGGATTGCCTAGAGATCGCACTCCTAACCTAGGCACACTGTCCCACACTCCCCCAGAGCGCCAGGCCGACTCTGAGAGCTGAGTCAAGATGAACATGACGTGCCCTAGAGGAGCAGTCAGGCACTGGGTATGAAAAGGGAAGCTATCACTTAGTGGGTACCACGTTTGCAGCCTCCTTCAGTTCTCCCCGAGGCAGGGATTATGATTATTCCCATGGCCAGAACTGAGAGTCTGAGGCTCAGCCGTGTGAGGTGATTTGTTCCAAACTAAAGGCTGGTTGGGGGTGGAACCAGGATTCTCAGCCACCTGTTGGACTATAAAGACTGCGACTCCCTTCACCGCATCCCTGGAACACATGGCCAGGGACCTGGGTTGCTTTCTTCAGGGCTGGGATTGGCTGTTTGAGGGGACTTGGGTGAGTTCAAGGATGAACAGGTTTTGCTGTCTACTCCCAACGAGGAGCCTAAGGGGTATGTGCATGTGCGTGTGTGTGAGTGTGTGTGTGTGTGTGTGTGTGTGTGTGTGTGTGTGTGAAAGAGAGAGAGGTGGGGGGAGGGAGAGATCAGAGAGACAGAGAAGAGACACAGAGACAGCCGTGGAGACAGAGCAAAGAGGCCGGCTCATGAATCGTCGTGGTATGAGCTTGCTGAGGGACAGGTGCAGCGGAGGCTCTGTGAAGATCCCCGAGGAAGCAGCTATGGCTTCCAGTTGGTGGAACTGGACACACTTCGGGGAGCAGGTGGCATTTTCCCTGTACTTTCTGGATCAGATGCATCTGAAGACAGGGAGGAAACGGCAGAGGAGGGAGCCACGTGGGCAAATGCTGGGAGGTCAGGACTTCTGTTCAGGATGTTTGGGGAGCCAGGGTATGGGCCGTGGGGGCCGGGGGAAGAGTGTTACCTGAGATCAGATATGATTATAGCAGGGCCACCGCAGACCAACTTTGGGGCAGCCGTCCATGTCGTGATCGCAGATTAGAATGTTGACCGTGAAGTCCTGGCAGATGGCAGCAAAAATCGAGAGGGAGGGGTACTTGCTGGCCATCTCTTTGCCCCCTCAGTCTTCTCTCTCCCCAGCTCCCTTTCTCTGTCCCTGGAAGGTGGACCTCCGTGGCCTGCCTCCACCAGGCTTCCTATTCTCTGGCTTCTTCGAGTCAGTCGGCGGTGGCAGCAGGAGATGGGCAGCCTGGTGAAGAGAGGTGTGGTATTTATTCCCTCATCTCCCTCCTTGTTGGCTCGGCATTGGCTGTGACCCTCTGTCAAGGTCCCCCACCCTTATTAGGTGCACCTTGCCATAGACGTGGCTCAGGTGGGCTTTCCATAGCTGCTTTCTCCTGGTGTCTCTTCAGGCACATGGGTGGTGAGGGCTCCCCTCTGTGACTAGGGTGTTCCACCGTCTTTGGGTGATTTTCCTTAACTCTGGCCTTACTTGGCTAAACCATCTTTTCTCTGAACTCTCTCCCATCACCCATTTTGAGTGAACCTTCTGTCTCCTACAAGTACAAGGCTCTTTCCTAATTGACACAAAAGTGCCATTTGACTAGCAGCTGTTTCAAAAGCCTTCTGGCCTTATTCTGTGGCATTTGGGGAACTTATTCCCAGCAGAGGACCAGGAAGCAGCCCAGACTCCATCATTCACAGGGTGTCTGTAACAAAAATGCGGGGACAGCACAGAGAAATCTTTTGCCTTTTTTTCCCCCCAAATTCCTGGCACCTAGCAGCGTCGCTGTGTGTGTCGTGCTACTTCGGTTGAATTCTGAAGCCGGGGCAGGAGAGACTCAGGGCATCAGTGACAGTGTCCCACAGATGTTGCCCTCACTGCTGTTACCTGCAGGTGCAGTCTTAGATTGTGAGCCCTCCGAGGGCAGCTGGGCCTCCCCCATCTCCGTTTCTGCCAGCACAGCCCAGAGGAAGCAGACAGGGAGCGGCTGGCAAGATGACCAGAGCTGGCTTGAGTTGACCTGAAACCCTCCTTTCCAACATTCCCTGGGTTTCCATTAGAAGGTACACCTGCCCAAATCAGGGAAAAGCCTGACTTTAAAGGATTTTAGAAAACACCATTTTATTCTTTTTCAAAACGTGCAGCAAGTAATCAAGAACATTCTCCTGAGTCCAGTGCTATTTCCTCTCCAGTTCACTGCCCCTCAAGCCAAATCCCAAGTCTGCTTTAATGAATATAGAAAACTCACTTGTCATTAGTTGGACAAAAGCTAATGGACTGGAGTCCTTGAGGACAGTGGGTCTCTTGAGCAAATTAAACATTCCCCTTGCAATCTTGAAGTCTATGTTAAATTGTTTATCAAACTCTTCCTTCCCAGGTAGCACTAAGGTGATATTTCCCAAGTCCTGGCCATTAGGTCAGAAATTTTTATTGAACTGGAGACGGGAAGAAGGAAGTAATTTCAAAAGTGTTTTGCTTTGAAGAAGGGAAAAGTCACATTAGCTAGGGTCTGGGGAGGGATTCATAAACTTCACCTCTGGTGTCTTACCTTCACTCACTGCAGACATTACTAATCCATCCTATACTCTTCCCTTTGAACTCAAAACCGAACCTACTTTTAAGCCAGGGCGTAGGATAGGTCAGGCTCCACGATTTCGGGGGTCAGAAAAAGAAGATGAGTCGGCGGACAGAGGAATGAGCAGGGGGCTGGGCATCAGGAAACCTGACCCCAGGTCTGTTGCAGTCTCCCTCATCGGGGGTGTTTCCCCCTTTGTTCAAATGGGAGTCGTTCCTACCCTGCCACCTGGGGCTGTCGAGAGGACGGTCAAGGTCACGGCTGGAGGAGCTTGCCAGGGCTGGGCGGTCATGGTTGGGCACTGCCATTCAGCACATGCAGAAATGAACTCTCCTAGGAGTCAGGGTAGTTCTTCAAAGCCTCCGTTCTCATGGGACTATTGATGTTTGGGTCCCACCTGCGTCATGCGGAAGGAACTGCATGTGGCCGTGAGGTGAGGCATGTGACTTGGAAGGATGTCCTGGGTGCAGAGCTCTGAGGGCAGGGTCAGAGAACAGAATGATGGGGCATGCGGTGGGGGGCGGGGAGGAGAAGGAAGCCTTGTCCTAGATGGCAGCAGCTCATGCAGTAGTTCGTTCATTCATTCATTCATTCGTAAATGTTTTCTGCCAGGGCCTGAGCTAGTCTCTGCCAACTCAGCATCAGTTGAAGTTGGAGCCAACTAGCACCCTTCTCTAGGCTGCAGTCTCCTAGGTGACAGGGGCTTGTGGAAAGGGCATGGCTTTGGAGAAAAGTCCACCGCTGGCTGGCTGTGTGTCCTTGGGCAAGCCATTTACCTCTCTGAGTCTCAGTTTCATCAAAATGGGGGAAAGATGCCCCTCAGTGCGTTTTTGTGGAGATTAAAGAGAGCATACATGCAAAAAGACCTGCCATACAGCAAGCACTCTGGGACATTAACCAACTGCCTGGTCCTGGGACCAGAAACGCCTCAGCCAGTGCTTACAAAAATGGAATTCAGTGCAAAGAGCCAAAAGAGGGGCTTTCGGAGTGCTGGAAATGCTTTTCTATTTGTGCAGAGAGAAAACAAATATTATTTGCCGTGAACTGTGAGGAGCATGCTAAAGGCTCGGAATGAGGCCGCTGGAAATTGAATAAATTCATTTGAAGACGTTGCATCAATTACATTTGATTTGTAAGCACTTGTGTCTGTATTCAGGAGGAAAAATGAATTCAGCTCAATCAGCCAGCCTGCTACTGGGTGGTTTGGGGAAGGCCCCCTCCCTCAGAAAGCCCCGGGGGGTTCAGCACCGCCTGGAGCCGAGTGACTGTTTGTGGTGAGCCAAGAATAGTCCACACTTAATCAGTGCTTTGCACTTTTTCTGCACTCCCAAATCAGGCACCTGCTAGGGGCAGCTTTGAGAAGGTGTATCAACCTCAAGTTGCGGGACATTTACACAGGGTCAACAAGGACATCAGTGGCTCCTCTGTCCACAGCTCAATGGCGTGGGAGTAATACACAGCAGGGACACCTCCACCCAGAAAAGACAGCAGTTGGAGAGGGGGCTTCTAGGAAGCAGCCACTGTTTCTCTTCATCCTTCCTTCTCACCGCTGTTTCACAACCCAAATTGCCCTGAATATGCCCCTGGCCATGGTCAAGCACAGAAGTATCATTTCTTTCTTTCTTTCTTTTTTAAATCATCTTTTTAGGGCCATACCCGCGGCATACGGAGGTTCCCAGGCTAGGGATTGAATTAGAGCTGTGCGCCACGAGCCTACACCACAGCAACACAGGATCTGAGCTGCATCTGCGACCTACACCACAGCTCACATCAATGCTGGATCCTTAACCCAGTGAGCAAGGCCAGGGATCAAACCTGCATCCTCATGGATATTAGGTTCATTTTCACTGAGCCATGACGGGAACTCCAAGGAGTATCATTTCTTTGGACATGGACATCCCTGTAGAGGGATCTAGAAATGACCCTCCAGTATTCACCTTGTCGCTTCAGCTCTAGCCCATTAGTAAATGTTTGAAACTAGAAACATGAAAGGGGAGGTGAGCCTAAGCCTAGACCCTGTTTAAAAATTTATGGACCCCTTCGCCATCTTCTTCCTCTCGTCTTGTCTCTCTCCTTGCCTAACATGTTGTTCCCCCTGAAGTTCCACTGGGTTTCTTCAGTTATGATTTTCCACCACGAGCTGCTCCTCTATAAATTGAATGTTCAGGTACAGAAGTTGCTGCTAAAGGCAGGAAGAAGCGTGAACGACCCATTTCCCCCCCGCCCCCCGGCCACTGACCACTGTGGAGTGACAGGTAGGTAAGGACACTTAAATGAGGCCAAGACAAAAAGCTGGGGCGGGAGAGGTGAGCACTCAAATGGGGCCAAAGTTGGCCGTGGTCCTGCCCTACCTCTTTGATAAAAGGAAACCAGGAAAGGGGGAAGGAGGAGGAGGGTCTCGGGGGAGAACTCCGTCTGTAGGCATTTGTGCTCAGTCGAGAAGACAAGCCGGGCTCGGCCCTGCCAGCTCCTGCCCCCACCTCCCTATGAACAAGCTCTGATTGTGTTAAATGTTGACTATTCTCGTGCCACAGCCCCGTGGGGACAGTTTCTGGCGAACATGATAGATAGACCTCGGAGTGGGAAAGCAGATGATGTTTGAAAGCACAGCGCCGGGGGAGAACCAGTCTGGGGCTTAGAGAAGAGAGCACGTTTTGTTTGTTTTTGTTTGTTTCAGCTGGATCTTGTTCAAGGGAGGTGGAAGGGACCCTGCAAAATGCCCTTTTTTGGTCCACTGGGGAAGCTCAGGCCTGGGGGAGCTCCTGTTTAAGCATCCTCTGCTGCAATATCAGAAGCCCCCACTCTGGGTCTGGCCTTGTGGGGCCCCTAGGGATGCAGAAAGTAGTCAGATGTGGTCCCTGCCTTGAGAGCATCAGTCTAGGGGGAGACAGCGCATACGGGCAAGGATGATTCAGAGTGACTCATGCAGTGATGGAGGGAGGGGGTATGAGGGGCTGGGAATGGAGGTGAGAGTAGCTGATGTGTGCGTGCTTATGGGGCAGTGTACGTGCATGTGCGTGTGTGTGAGTAGCAGAAGAAGGAAAGGATCCTGACACTTGTGCCTGGGAGGTCTGGGTGAAAAACCATTCCTTATGGACAGGGACCAGTGCCAAGATCTCATGCAGAGGAGAGACAGGAGGAAAAACTAGAAAGGAAGCAAGGAACTGGCCAGGTGGCCTTGTGTGCCAGGCCTTACTCCTGAGGGCAATGGGAAGACAAGAAATGGTTTAATAAAGTGAGGAACCTAGTGAGACTGGGGTTTTAGGGGGAAGGATCCCTCAGGATGGGAGGGAGGGCAACAGACACGAGAGGATGGTCAGGAACCTGTATGAGAGGGGACTCCCTTCGCTTCCTCCCTCAACCTCGGAGCCTAGGCTATCTTTGTTAAAAACAAGCAAACAAATGTGGGGAACCCAGGAGAAGTTCCAGAGGGCATAGTACTTCCTGCTAGTCAGAATGGAATGGGACAATTTATCCTCAGAACACAGTTATCAGTCTGCAGGCTGGGATGGGAAGGCAGTGAGGTGGAGAACCAGGGGGATAGGAAGAAAGAAGTGGCATAATTTTGTAGAGGTTGGAGCACAAGCTTTGAAATCAGGCAAACCTGATCTCCAATTCCAACTTCAGTGCTGCGTAACTGTGAGCACATTGTATAACACTACTGTATCAGTCAGGATGGTCTAGGTTATGCTGCAGTGACAAACAGCTCTGAAATCTAAGTAGCTTTAAATGGCAGTGGTTTATCTCTTGCTCATGCTACATATTCACTAAAGATCTGCTGCAGCCTCTGTTCATAATAGTAACTCAGGTACCCAGGTTGGTGGAACTTTCTTGTCATTACCACTTCTGCAATGACTAAAGCACTGTGGAGCCTCACTTAAAATAAGCCACCTCACTTCCACTCTTGTTTCGTTGGCCAGAGCTCATCTGGCCATGCCTATGTTTCCAGGGTGTGGGAAAGTGAGAACTGGAATAGTGGTGAGCAGCTTACTCACCCAGTGAGTCTCAATTTCCGTATCTGTGAAATGGGAAGAAAACTACTAACCTCAGATGGGTGTTGAGAGTCTAACGAGAGAATGCATACCAAGGTCTAGTTACATTAAAACAATGAGAGAAAGAAGAAGAAGAAAAAAAGAGATGTGGGCCAAAAGGGAAATAAAGCATTTATTGCATTTGGAGTTTCTTAGACGGCATGGTCTATTTGCCCGGGAAAAGCGCTGTGCCTGAGACAGGTGGAGTTTTTGCCTTGCTGGTGACCCCGGGAGTCCCTGGTGCTCCTGGAACTCCTGCTTTGAGAAAGGCTTTCCTGCCTCCATGAGTCTCTAGGGCTGAGCTGGGTGTTCTCAGAGGCAGCCTCGGGCCTCCTCTCCAAGACAGTGTATTTCAAACTCCAACCTAATGCCTTAATGCCCCATGGAAATAGCATTTCTATTCCAAGAATCAGTTCCCATTCATCACCGTGAAGCGCGATACCTGGGGGAACTGGGAACTGAGACTTTGTGGGTCTCCAAAGACGGGGCTGTGTCTGCACGAGCTGAGTAATTAGAGCGGTTTTCTGCACACATGCCTAATCTTTGTTTAAGACATTTCACTTAGGTACACATCTAAGTTATTCAAAAGTCAGTTAGGTTTGAGACATGTGTATCATCCAACAATCTCTCTTCTCTCTTTCAGAATGGTTGACTAAGCACCAATAACCGTAATTGCAAATATTTACCAAGGCTACATGCTGAGTGACTGTACTCCACACTTGACTTGAAATAATTCATTTTGGTAACACCCCAGTATTCTTTCTGAGAAACTCAGAGAACACTCACTTGTTTCCATGTGAGAGTCTTTAGTAATCTTTAAGGGGGAAGTGTTGAATAAATGGAGAGAATTTTGTCTTTGAGACTAAGAAAGTAATGGTAGCTAGCTTGTACATGGAGTTTATCATGTGCCAGGCATTGTCCTAAAGATCTTCCATCTATTAGCTCATTAATCCTCTCAATAGCTCTGTGAGGTAGATACTCTTATGCCCATTTTATAGTTGAGGTGACTGAGGTATCGTGAGATCACCTAACTCTCTCAACCTAACCAGAGCTGGTAGGTACTAGAATCAGCCCTGGAAGTCAAATAGCCAGGCTCTTTGCCACTCCACCATACTGTGTCATGGTGTCGAGCAGTCTCGCTGTCCTAAACTACTGTAGGGACTGGCATGTGGAAGATGACGACAGGAAGGCTTTTTGCTAACTTCTCAGGTCAACAGAACTAGAACCAATGGCTGTAAGCCACAAAGAGGCAGATTTGGACTCTACCTAACAAAGAACTTCTCTCAACGCATGTGGTTTAAAGATCAGAGTTTCCTGAGATACCACCTCACACCAGGCAGAATGGCCATCATTACTAAGTCCACAAATAACAAATGCTGGAAGGGTGTGGAGAAAATGGAACCCTCCTGCACTGTTGGTGGGAATGTAAATTGGTACAACCACTGTGGAAAACAGTATGGAGGTTCCTCAGAAAACTAAATATAGAACTACCATATGACCCAAGAATCCCATTCTTGGGCATATAACCGGATGAAACTTTCCTTGAAAAAGACACATGCACTGGTATGTTCATTACAACTCTATTCAAAGTAGCCAAGACATGGAAACAACCTAAATGTCCACCGACAGATGAATGGATTAAGAAGATGTGGTATATGTACACAATGGAATACTACTCGGCCATAAAAAAGAACCAAATGATGCCACTTGCGGCAACATGGATGAACTAGAGACTCTCATACTAAGTGAGGTAAGTCAGAAAGACAAAGACAAATACCATGTTATTTTAGTTATATCTGGAATCTAAGATACAGGACAAATAAATCTTTCCACAGAAGAGAAACTCATGGACTTGGAGAACAGACTTGTGATTCCCAAGGGGGATAAGGAGGGAGTGGTGTGGACTGGGAATCTGGGATTAATAGATGCAAACTAGTGTATTTGGGATGGATAAGCCATGAGATCCTGCTGTATAGCACTGGGAACTATATCTAGTCACTTATGATGGAGCACGATGGAGGATAATATGAGAAAAAAAAGTATATATATGAATGTGTGACTGGGTCACTTTGCTGTACAGTAGAAAATTGACATAACACTGTAAACCAACTATAATTGAAAAAATAAAAATCATTAAAAAAAAAAAAGATCAGTGTTCCCTGTGGGCCATTAGTTCTGGCCACCAGCACCCCTCAAGTATAGACTGGAGGAGCTCCCCCAGGGAGGCCTGGGTTCCATTCCTTCCTTGGACTTGAGATTGACGTAGATGGGCTTCTGTGATCCTTTGATGTGGTGATTTCGTGAGCATAACAACTTCCACGACCTCTGAGTGTGGCAAAAAGTTTTTAAACTAATACATCCTCTCCCTATTAAAATTGGGAGTCAGGCAAATACGAAGGCCTGGACTACTTTATCAGAGCTCAGTGGTATCATGAGATTAAACTCACAGCGAAGCTACTCTTGACACATGATAATGATGCAAATAATTGTTGTTACCTGGATGATCAATTAACCTAGGTTCACGTCATTGACTCTAAGGAGTGTAATTTTCATTAGTCAAACCTGGACTTTTGTGTTTTTCTTTTCTAGCTTTATTAATTTACCTTTTACAGCAATGCTGAATTTGGTAGTTTTTCTTGATGATCTGTAGGGTTTTATCCTTCTTGGTGTAGCCATTAGAGGATGAGAAATTGCTGAGGGTTGGACAGGGGGTTATTTGTTCGTTGGATCAAGAGAACCAGGCAAGGGCCAAGGGCCCGGCTGGTGAGTGGGAGCTGTGGGTGAAGGAGCCTGACATGGACACAGGTCAGAGGAGCTTAGGCGTCTGGAGGGAGCAGAAAAGCTGGCAGCAGAAAGTGCAGTGAGTGTACAAAACCAGAGCCCAGGGTCAGGGGAAGGAATTGGTCCCAGGCTGATTCGTAAAAGCAGGGGCGTGAATGAGATGCTGCCCCCACCTTGACCTCTGGCCTTTTGTCTGGATCCCCTGGGGCAGGTGGCCTTTGCAGGTGGGTGGATAAGTTCAGGATGCTCTAAGGACAAGAAATTAGAGGTAACTAATGAGCAGAAAGGACCCAGCACGGGAGCCCCAGGCGCCCCTGGTAAAGACTCCAGAGCAGTGCTTACAGCCAAACCTTTCCCCTCCGCCCTCACGGGACTGGAGGGCACAGGGCCAGGAGGCCAGTCCCAGCCCTGCCCGGACTCAACGTGTGGCCTTGCCAGCAGCCCTTCCTTCTCCGGCTTCAGTTCCCCGTCTCTACAGTGGGACAACTGGTCCAGATATTCTCCAAGGACCTCCCAGTTCTAGAACACGCCGGGGCCTCTCAAACATCTTCTCCTTCAAATGGACTGTCAGGGAGGTTAAACCAACTTTGAGCCTTTCTCCTCTGCTGAAGAATCAAGGATCTCCACGAGATGGAATTTTTTGATTTACAGTCCCCAGAGCAAAGCGGTACAAGAGGGAATAATAAGCTCTTTAGACTTGGAAGCTCCTGCAGGAAATGATGGATGTCCCCAAGGGAAGGTACATCCAGGAAGGTGTCCCCAGCCCCCCAGTAGGAATCAATCTCCCTGTCCCCTGAATGCCCGATCCTTTCCCCTCCCACAGCATCTTCTAACTGGTCTTTCGAGCAGCTGCTTATGTGCCCTGTCCCTCAACCAGGTCCCAACCGTTGCCCCACCGCCAACCCCCCAAGGCCAGTGGTTGTGTGCCCAGGCGGCTCAAGCCGAGATCCGTGGTGTGGCTGCTGGCTGGCTGGCAGGATGAGGGGACGTCTCTGGTTTTCAACCAAGTGTCCGTCTTCATCTTGTTGGGAAGATCTGCTAGGATCCGTGCAGCTTAAGTGCACAGAAGCCCTACTCCTTTGAAGTTGTTGCAAATAGAGGACAGGAGATGGGGGAGGGGCACTTCTAAGTGGAAGCTGCCGTCTCCCTTGGAAGGCAGAGCCCTCGAAGCTTCCATTCTCCCACCTGTGGCCCTGACTCCGTTGCCACCTCAGAGCAGACCCTGGGCGGGATGGAACCTGGGCTGACTCATGGGCTTCTAAGAAGCCTTCTTGCCACTTTCTTAATGATGGAGGCCCAGGATCTGGGACCTGGTGGTGTTACACTCTAAATGATAAAAGTAATCCCCCCCTCTTTTTTTTTTTTTGTCTTTTTAGGGCCACACCCGCGGCATATGGAGGTTCCCAGGCTAGGGGTCTAATCAGAGCTATAGCCGCCGGCCTTCGCCACAGCCATAGCAATGCCAGATCTGAGCCATATCTGCAAACTACACCACAGCTCACAGCAACGATGGGTCCCTGACCCACTGAGCGAGGCCAGGGATCGAACCCACAACCTCATGGTTCCTAGTCGGATTCGTTTCCTCTGCGCCACAATGGGAACTCCCAATAAAAGTGATCACTGATCACTTTACCTTTTGGCAAAGTCTGTGCTGAGCCTTTACTCTCTGAATCCTCATCACAGATCCGTGGTGGTGGAACTGTTGTGACTCCCAGTCACAGTTAAGAGAACGGGGGCCCAAATCCACAGAGTCAGGGATGCTTTTCCTCTGACTTCTCCCATGGAGCCTCCTCATCTCATCCCTCTGGCCTGAGCATCACTTCCACAGACCAGCCTCTTGACCTCCCTTGGTTAAGAGGCCCTGCCCTTATCCCATCACTCTGTACCCGGGGTCTTCAGGCTTGAGCATGGACCAGGGTCACCCAGAGGGCTTAAGACACAGATTGCTGGGCCCCACCCCAGAGGTTCTGAGTCAGTACCTGGTGCCTGAGAACCTGCATTTCTAACAAGTTCCCCAGTCATGTTGATGCTCTTGGTCCAGGAACCAGGGTCTGTCGATCATAAGTCTGTTTATTTACTTTGAAACACTAATCAGACTCTGCAATTGCTTAATTTATTTATTTGCCTAATTACTTATTGTCTCCTCCCCTGAATTGTAAGATTCGAGAGGGCATGGACAATATCTGTTTGGTTCGTGGCACTATCGTCAGCTCCCCACAGAGTGCCTGGCCCATGAGTACCTATTTGTTGAATGACTGAAAAGGTGGTGGAGGAGTTCCCGTTGTGGCGCAGTGGTTAACGAATCTGACTAGGAACGATGAGGTTGTGGGTTCGATCCCTGGCCTTGCTCAGTGGGTTAAGGATCCGGCATTGCCGTGAGCTCTGGTGTAGGTCGCAGACGCGGCTCGGATCCTGTGTTGCTGTGGCTGTGGCGTAGGCCAGTGGCTACAGCTCTGATTAGACCCCTAGCCTGGGAACCTCCACATGCCGCGGGTGCGGCCTTAAAATGACAAAAGGCAAAAAAAAAAGGAAAGGTAGTGGAGCTGAGACTAAACCTGAGCCTGTCTGACTCGAACCTGTGTTCTGAACACCACTCAGGACCACGTGCCTGGGAGGAGTGACTTCACACCCTCTGCTGGCTGGGCTGGCTTGTTGTTGCTCGGTAAAGAGGCACCAAACCCCTCCTTGAGTCCACTGTGATTGTTCCACAAGGGCCCAGTCTATACCCTGGAAAATATATGTAAACCCTGGAGACCGCCTAAAGCTAGAGAGGCCAATAGGCTAGACAGGAGCCCAGGAGGAACCCACCCACCACACTGCCGGCCCATCGGGCTCCACTGGGGCTGTGTGCAGCCAGCCCGGAGGCCCAGGGACCTGGCTGGGTCTGACTACAGAGGCAGCTGGCCCTGGAGTCCTTGGCTACCTGTTGAAGCTTACAGCCTTGTTGATGCTTCCTCCTGAAGAAGAAGGAAGAGGAAGAAGAAAACAGAGCAGATGGGCAAAAAGAAGATAATAGAAGCAAATTGCTCGCTGTGCTTCTCTTTGGCCAGCAAAATGCTTATTGAAGTTAAGATAAGCTTGACAGACTTTTGCAAGCAGTTCTGGGGCCTGAGGCTACCTTGCCTTGAGAGATTTCTATTAGAACTGACGCCACAACTAATAATGTGGTCTCTGTCACTTAACTCAAAAGTCCCTCCTGGACCCGCACAGTGAAGCGTTAAGGAAATAAAATCTTTCTTTTCTTTTTCTTTTTTTTTTTTTGTTTAACATATACAGCAAAGTTTGACTTGTTGAGAACATTTCGTCAACTGACAAGTTACAAGCCATGTCGGAGAGGCCCACTGGGAACTTTCAAAATCTGAGCAGCAGTTTCTAATCACTGATGATCATTAGCATTTTAGTGAATAGATTTTTGATAAGAAAAATCTTTGCTCTGTGGGAAGAAAAAAAAAAAAAAGCAACCCTGACATTTTTGATAATGCAAACAGAGTAGCAATTTTAATTAGGTCTCCGGTCCTCCTTGGTGTGGCAAACATTACATGAGCTCCAGATGTTTTCCTTCTTGCAGGCTGTGAACTTAAGGCTGAGGCAAGCCATTGGTGCTGGGTACTGTGGCACCAACTGGGTCTCTAGGGCGAACAGTAATAACCACTGGTTCCTGAGCACTTCCTGTGTGCCTGATGCTGTGCTGTTTCACGTGAATCCTCTCAATTAGTCCTCACAGCCATCTGATGAGACACCTGCTGTTATTATCATTCCCATTTTACAGATAAGAAAACTAAAACCTAGAAAGTTTCACTAACCTAGGGTCACCCAGCTTCTTAGTAGTGAAGACACTAACCAGGTCTGTGTGACCCCAGAGTCTCCAGACTTACCCACTGAGCCAAGCTGCCTCCCAGATGCCGCTCTTTAGGGACAGACCGAGTGAACAAGGAAGAGCATGGCCTCTTGCCCTGGCTTGTCACTGTGTACGATGAATCATGTGGCCTCCTCCAGCCTCAGTCTTCCAGTCTGTGGAATGGGCGTGCAATCGGCCATTTCTCCTTCCCTGGATCTGGGTCAGGGGGTAGGTCTCTGAGGAAAGGATAGCTGTGCTAAGGACATTTCTTTTCCTCCTGTGGAACTGGACACTGACACTGTGTCTTCCTTCTGTTGTCTTAGGCTCACCCTTTGGAGCCACTCAGAACTCCGATCCCCTTTCTTTGTGATCTTCAGGAATTTGTCATCAGCTCTTGGGTTTTCTTAATTTCATGTTCTCTAGACCAAGCACCTCCGATTCCTTCAACCAGCCTCCACATGCCATGGCACTGGGCTTCCATCCTCTCAATAGAAGAGGTCTGTCATCTACAAAATGGGGATAATAATGGTCATGGTGAGGTTTAAATGAGTTTATGTATGATGCTATGAGAACAGGTCTGGCACATCAAATATTAATGTGTATGTGAGGGAGGGGGTTCCTGCCCAATTTCCATTCTCTCTTTTACTTAGTGACAGAAGCTTGATTTTAATTTGTGCACCGGTAGAGCAAAATTTGCCAGTTTTCCTTGCAGACCGAAGTTGACCCGTGAGGTGTGGTTTGCGTACAGTGAACCACTCAGATCTCAAGTGTGCCTCGAATGCACTTCACGAATGTACTTCAAGGCAGTCTTCCCTCTCTCCCCAAAGCAACCACTAATCTGAGTTCTCTTAACATAGGCTAGTTTTGCTTATTCTAAAATAAATGTAATCATAAATTATACACTTTTTGTGTCTGGATTCTGCCCGTGATAGTATTTTTGGGATTCATCCATGTTGTTGCATTATGTGTGGTTTGTTCCTTTGTCTTGTTGAGTGCTGTTCCACTGGGTGACTGTACACCAGCTTATTCATTCTTCTGTTAATAAACATCTAGGTTGTTTCTAGTTTTTAACTACTCTTACAAAATTTCTGTAACCGTTCTTGATCTTGTCTTTTTGTAGACGAATGTTTTAATTTATCTTGGATGAATGCCTAAGAGTGAAATTCCTGGGTCATTAGGTAGACATAATTAGCTTTGCAAGAAATTACAGAAATAATTTTCAAAAGTAGTTGTTCTGTATTCAAGAGATCTTTGGTCGTAAAGATATTCTCCTATGCTTTCCTGTTTTCATTTTTACTTTGAGCTTTATAATCCATATAGAATTTATTTCTGTGTGTGGTGTGAAATGAGGTCAAGGTTCTGTGTTTTTCATGTGGATGTCCAGTTGTTCCAGCTCCATTTGTAAAAGACATTTTCCTTTCCTCATTTAATTATAATTTCCTCATTTAACTGCTTCTTAAAAATCAAGTAGCAATATATGTGTTGACCTATGTCTAGACCCTCTGTTTTGTTCCAAAAATTTATCTGTCTATTCTTTCAACAAAATCATGCTGTTTTGATTTTTATAGTTTTATAGGAAGTCTTAAAATCTGGTAGTGAAATGAATTCACTTTGTAATTCACTTTCAAGATTGTTTTGGCTATAATTAGTCCTTTGCCTTTCTAAATAAAATTCAAAATCATCTTGATTGGGATTATACTGGATCTTTAGATCGATTAAGGAAGTTGATATTGTAATAATATTCCTATTAATCTTCTAATTCATGATTTTTCAAGTTTTAATTTACTCTTTTAAGTTTCATTCAGCATTGTTTTATAGTTTATAATTTCAGTGTAGAAGACTTTCACATGTTTTGTTAAATTTGTCATTAAGTGTTTGATATTCTTTCCTTTCTTTTTTTTTGGTCTTTTTGCCTTATCTAGGGCCGCACCCGTGGCATATGGAGGTTCCCAGGATAGGGGTCTAGCAGCAGCTATAGCTACCGGCCTTCGCCACAGCCACAGCAATGCGGGATCCAAGCCGTGTCTGCAACCTACACCACAGCTCACGGCAACGCCGGATCCTTAACCCACTGAGCAAGGCCAGCGATCGAACCCACAACCTCATGGTTCCTAGTCGGATTTGTTAACCACTGAGCCACAATGGGAACTCCAGTATTTGATATTCTTAAATGCTGTTGTAAATTACATTTATTTTTAATACCATTTTCTAGTTCACTC
>PVHT021183634.1:36059469-36079714 GCA_004024745.2 Catagonus wagneri | reverse complement strand
TTTATCTTTTCTAGGAGTTTTTTTTTCTTTGTAGATTCTTCAGGATCTCCCATGTACAGTCATGTCAGCTGCAAATAGATACAATTTTAATTCTTCCCTTGCAATCTGTTTGCCTTTTATTTTCCTTGTCTTATTGTGCTAGCTAGAATTTTCCTTTCAGTGCATCCCAGACTCTTGATGTTAGTAAAAGTCAGTCTTTGCACAGGTCTCAAGGGTTTTTGTTTTGGTTTTAGTGCTTTTTTTCCTTCATAAAAGCATGAATAATCAGTTGCAAAAATTCTTTCAACCCACAAAGTTGGTATAATTCCAGAACTAAGAAAAAACTCAAGAATTTGGCTTTATTCTTTTTTCTTCTTGGCATGGGATTAAATTTAACTTGCATGGTATTTATTAGGGCTGTTTGCCAAGTACTTTTGTTTCTCCCACCTTCTGGGCACAGGTGGCATTGCACTTCCTAGTTATCTTATGGTTAGATGGGTCCGTGTGAATGGCTGCAACCAGTGACTGAGTGCTAAAGTGGTATGTATCACTTCTGCACCAGAGCATTGAACTACTACTGCTGTAAGACTCTCCAGAGCTCTCTTTATCCTCTAGCATTAACCGGTTACCTCAGGCATTAACCAATGATGATTAAGGCGAAAGCTACTCCGTCTCCCTATACCTCTGAGTGTCTAGAATGAGCAGAGTCCCCACTGCTGACCTGCAGTGGACATATGGCTTGAGGTAGAAATAAAATTTTGTTGTTTTAAGGCACTGAGATTTGGGGATCCTTTGTTACAGGAGCATTATCTAGCCTATACTGACTAAAACAACTTGCATGGAGTTTTAAAAGAGAGATAGCAGAGTTCCTGTCATGGCGCAGCGGTTAACGAATCTGACTAGGAACCAAGAGGTTGCAGGTTCCATCGCTGGCCTTGCTCTGTGGGTTAATGATCCAGCGTTGCCGTGAGCTGAGGTGTAGGTCGCAGATGTGGCTCGGATCTGGCGTTGCTGTGGTTCTGGTGTAGGCCGGCAGCTACTGCTCCAATTAGACCCCTAGCCTAGGAACCTCTATATGCCACAGGTGCGTTCCTAAAAAGCAAAAATAAATAAATAAATACATACATACATAACATACATACATACATAAATATATAAGAGATAGCTAAACAGAATGATAAATGGAGGCAATGCAAGACAACACATTGTTTTCTTCTTTTATTTTCTCTTTTCTTTAGGGCCGCCCCTGCAGCATGTGGAGGTTCCCAGGCTAGGGGTTGAATTGGAGCTACAGCTGCCAGCCTGTGCCACAGCCACAGCAATGCAGGATCCAAGCCATGTCTGTCAGCTACCCCACAGTTCATGGCAACGCCTGATCCTTAACCCACTGAGCAAGGCCAGAGATCCATTCCGCATCCTCATGTTTCCTAGTTGGGTTCATTAACCACTGAGCCATGAAGGGAACTCCTTGTTTTCTTCTTTCAATGAGACAAATCATATACATCCCCAGAGAAACCTGTGGTGAGCCAGAGCCCAGAATTTTATACAGGTCTTGTGTACAACCAGGTCCCCTGTGCCCAGAACATAGTAGGCATTCCAACAAAGTGTTTGCTTGATCCAATCAATCCCAAGTTCTTTTTTCCAGCTTGTGCTTTGTAAAATAGAAATGCAACATTTTCCATCACTTTCCCCCACACCTCCTTGCCTGCAAATGGAAGTGACAAAAACAACTTGTCCTCGAGAATTGTTGGGAGAAATTGTGCTGATTACAAAACACTTTGCAAAATGTAAAATCCTATCTAAGTGGCAATTTTCTCCGTTGCTCTGCCAATTGTAATAAATAAATATTGTTTTTAAAGCTGGCTCCTGGCCTGCGTTCCCGTGGCCATCCCATCAAACATTCCAGCTCACTGGGGCTTATTGTCCACTCTGGATTTGCGTGTGTGTGCATGACGGTTGTGTAATGCTGTTTACTGAGGAGCTGAATAAGCCATCTTGTAGCAATAAAACTTGAGAACGATGTCATACCCCATTGGAGAGGTGAGGGGTCAGAACAACTCACCCAGGACAACTGTATTATATGCTCCTCAAGGGAAGGGGGTCTTGTTTCAGTCATTTCTGCAGCCCTAGTGTGCCTGGACTAGAGAATGTTCTCTATGGGTATTCCATTTTTTTAAATCTTGGCCCAGTTTGGATTGGGAGCCTAGGTTCCTGGCTCACATAGAGCTATGGGTAGAGTCCAGGAATTCTCATAACTGTGCATCTGCTGCTGGTTAAATTCATGTTCACTGATCATTTACTGCTAACCACATCTAGGAGCTACGAGCGATGCAAAGATTACTGACATACTCCATTGTCCCAGTGAGCTCCCAGTTAATAGAGGGTTAAAGGAGACATTCATTCATCTGTTCATCCCAGTCAGTCATTGATTCCACTAATACTAATTCCACTAATGTTAATTGATGTTTCAGATACCATTCTAGCTTAAAACAAAAGTCTTGGCTCTCATAGGAGCATATGTTCTAATAGGGGATACAGGCATTAATCAAATCATTGCAGTAGTAAATATTTTATTATAACTTATTATAAATACAGTTGAAGAAGATCTTAGAGTTCTGTGAGCACAGAAAAAACCAAGGGGAACAGAATTTGTCAGCAGGACACAGGCAAGGAATGTTTCTCTGAGCAAGTAAGCTCTGAGTTTAGACCTAAAGGGTGCATTGAGAGCCACTATGGGTCATTTGGTATGAGCATGGTATAGGGAGGGGAACAAGTCAGGCAGGAGAAACAATACGTTTAATGAGAGAAAGACTATATAATGGGCCACAGATGAGAGGCAGATAACATACTAGAGGAGGTCCCAGAACAGGTTTCACAGTTACTAGGGGAATGAGGAAGGCAACCTATAAGAGATGGTGCTTGGATTGGACCTAGATGGGCAGGCAGGACTCTCACAGGTGGATATTCTAGAGGAAGGAGGAGGAAGAGTACAAGCAAAGACCCAGAGGTAGAAAAGAGTAGAGGATGCAGAATCTAGGGCAGACCATGAAGAGACTTGTATGCCAGGGTAAAGAGTTTGGATTTCCCCCACTGGTGGCGGAGGTGTCAGTGAAGGTTTTGGAATAGGTGAGTGAGGTGATCAGAAAACTTGGGTGAGAGGGGCTCCTTCTTCCCCCCCGGAGATGGCTCCATATGTAACCTAAAAAGAACTCAGAGCTTCTGACCTCCTGGAGCTCAGAGAGGGGTTTCAATGATCAGCTCTCCTCTGCCCCCAGGGAGAAACCATGTGGTCTTTAGGGCATATGCAGGAGAGGCAGGAAGTAAGGGACAGAGGGTCCTGCAGCCAGCACTTTCTTCTCTAGGGGCAAGAAAATATATGTGTGGGCATTGTACCCAAAATGGCTCAGAGCAGAGGGCTGTGTGCGTGCTAACTCTTATATGAAATAAGCTGATAGATGAAGGGACCTTGTATTCGTTCTAGGACCCTTTAAGGTTCAAGGAAAAGAATTTCAGTTCAGTCTAAAGTAAAGACTAAAGAGAATTAATTGAACTATGGGACTGGGTATCTCTAGGGATGGCACTGACTGCATGCATGGCTAAATCCAGGACTTAAACCAAGTTATCGGGATTGTCTTTCTCCATCTCCTGGGTTTGCTTCCAGCTATATATTGTCCTCATTATCTCCCATTGCAGTTGGGCTTCCTTTATGCAGGTAAAGAAAAAAAAATGTTGTTAAAAGTTCTAGGCTTACATTGCAGAACAAAGAGGGAGTTTCTATGTGTCAGTATACAAATCCCAGGGAAGCATTCTGATTGGTCCAGATGAGATCTGGATCACATGCCCATCTCTTGGACCAATCACTGCTGCCAGAGGGAAGAGTTACTGTGGTTGGTTAAACCTGTACAGAGGACTGCCTGGCAGACTCAGTCAAATCATACACTGTGGAGGAGAGTAGAAGCCTAATGGCAGCAAAGCTGAGTCGACAAAAATAACCCAGAGCCATTGTGATCCTTTTCTCAGGTTGTCTTCTATAAGGCAAGTGACCCACGGAAGAGTTTGTATTTCAGCCTAGCAATTTGGGGGGGCTGGTTCATTTAAGGAGAGAAAAATAATAAGTATTGTTTATATACATATATAATAATGGTTATATACATATGTATTTTTTAACGAACTTTTGAAGACAGGAATGGTCAATAGTTTCCATATGACAAAATTAATTAAAGCTGTGGAGTTCTGCCTTCTTTCTGCGGAGGTCTAGTTGCTCCTCCAGGGATTTTAATGATGAGGGGTCCATAGCTCTGTTATTTTTTTTATTTTTATTTATTTTTTTGCATTATAGCTGGTTTACAGATTTCTGTCAAATTTTCCAACTGCACCACATGGTGACCTGGTTACATGTACATATATGGATTTGTCACATGTGATTTGACACAGTTCCCTGTACTATACAGCTGGATCTCCTTGCTTTTCCATCACCGAAGCACTAGTTAACCCCATTCCCTCCCACCCCCTCCCGCACCCCCTTGGCAACCACAGGTCTGTTCCCCAAGTTCGTGATTTTCTTTTCTGTTGAGAGGTTCATTTGTGCAGTATATTAGACTCTAGTTATAAGAGATATCATATGGCATCTGTCTTTCTCCTTCTGACTTGCTTCACTCAGTATGAGGGTCTCTAATTCCATCCATGTTGCTGCAAATGCCATTATTTTATCCTTTTTTTATGGCTAAATAGTATTCCATCGTGTATATATACACCACATCTTCCTAATCCAATCATCTGTCGATGGACATTTGGGTTGCTTCCATGTCTTGGCTATTGTGAATAGTGCTGCAGTGAACATGCGTGTGCAAGTGTCTTTTTCAAGGAAATTTTTGTCTGGTTATATGCCCAAGAGTGGGATTGCTGGGTCATATGGCAGTTCTATGTATAGTTTTCTAAGGTACTTCCATACTGTTTTCCATAGTGCTTGTACCAGCTTACATTCCCACCAACAGTGCAGGAGGGTTCCCTTTTCTCCACACCCCCTCCAGCAATTGTTTTTTGTGAACTTATTAATGACGGCCATTCTGACTAATGTGAGGTGGTATCTCATGGTAGTTTTGATTTGCATTTCTCTAATCATCAATGATGTTGAGCATTTTTTCATGTGCTTGTTGGCCATCTGAATATCTTCTTTGGAGAAATGTCTATTCAGGTCCTTTGCCCATTTTTCAATGGGGTTGTTGGCTTTTTTGCTGTTGAGCTGCATCAGTTGCTTGTATATTTTAGAGATTAAGCCCTTGTCAGTTGCATCATTTGAAACTATTTTCTCCCATTCTGTTAGTTGTTGTTTAGTTTTCTTTTTGGTTTCCTTTGCTGTGCAAAACTTGTCAGCTTGATTAGGTCCCATTCGTTTATCTTTGCTTCAATTTCTGTTGCTTTGGGAGACTGACCTGAGAAAACATTTGTAGGGTTGATGTCTGAGAATGTCTTGCATGGCTCTTGAGGGAGGAGACTTGGAGGGAAGTCAGTTGACCTGGGCTCTGGCTCTGGGTCTCTCTCCCGCTCACTCTGTGACCTTAGACAAGTCCTTTCCTCTCTCTGCACCTCAGATTACCCATCTCTACAATAAGAGGGTAGACCTTGTGGACTGTGGCCTCCTCCTGTAAGATCAGCTTTCTTTTAGTTAAACCGCATTGCAAGAGCCACCCACTGCTCCCACAAGCACAGGATGCCCCACAGGAAGCATGTCTCCCCACCACCTTCTCTCTGAGAACCGAAGAGTCTGGAGCACATGGCTTGTGCTGGCATTAGGAATGAACTCAAGTTCAATATTCCTGAAACACCCGGCCCTCGTTCCACTGACAGGGACCTACAAAGAGGGCAGTTGCAATCTGCGATTCCTAAGAAGCCAGTTCACAGAGTCACAGAGACCCTGGGCTAGAAGGTCCTGTAAGGCCCCTGAGCCAAGACCCCTGTCCTTTGCTGGAACTCCTCCCTAACAGTGGCTCCTCCAGCCGCTGTGCCCCCCCTCCTGTGATGTGGAGCTCACTCCCATCCTTAGACCCCCTTGGGAGTCCGGTTTGCCTTTGACCTCTCCCTATAGGTCCCAGTGGTACAGAAGAGCATCCTAGTCAGAGATACGGAGGAATAAAAGGCCAGAATAGCTGGTGCATTGAGCAAGTGGCGGGGAGGGAGATGAGGGGCAAAGACAGCAGGGCCTTGAAGACTGAAAAGGACTCTGAATTCAACTTCAAGGACGAGGATATTGGGCAAGGGAGAAGCTTAGCCCTGGGAAAAGGGTTCCAGGATGTGGTATAGAGGAAAGCAGGGCCAAGCAGGAAACTAAACCTGAGGAAGATGATGCATGTGGAGTTGACAGAAGGATAGACAGGTGGGAAGATGGAAAGCCTGGCTGAATGGCCTTTGGTGGTCCAGTAGATGTAGGTTAGCACACAAGGGGAGGACAGAGGCAGCATATTGCTGTTATTGGGATGGGAACCCAGAGAGGCATCTTTAGAGAAGGGGGTAATTTCACTTGTAGACATAGGGCATGTGAAATTCTCGAGGAGTCATCTGGAGACTTGGGTGACAGCAGTGGAGCCGAGAGGGTCAGACAGAACCTCAGCAACATCTTAACCTACCCTGAGCCTCTGTGAGAGTTAGTCTGACTCCAGCTGGAGCCACCGTTTCTGAACAGGCATTCAGTTTAGAGCGAGGCTTTCACTGCCTTTCTTCTTCTGCAAGGGCCCCTTGATCACAGGGTCCTAAGAGGTCCCTGGCTCTGGGGACAGGGAGATGTTCCTGCAGTTGGCCTTCTGCAATGACAGCTCTAGGCTGGCTTGGAAGGAGGACGGAGGTTGGTGGTGGGGAAGAAAGAAGGGGAGGCCAAGCAGCTGCACTGGTGTGCAGGCTGCAGTGGGGGAGGGGAGGGGAGGGGAGGGCTTGCTCCAACACAATATGTGAATGTGTGTTCCTGTTTTACTAACATTCCTGATGAAGCATTTCTCAAGGGCAAGAGGCCACATGAGAGGTGCCTTAAAAATAGAGACTAGTACAGTTGTGGCACAGCAGGTTAAGGATCTGGCATTGTCACTGCAGTGGCTTGAGTCATCACTGTGGCGTGGGTTCCATCCCTGGCCCAGGAACTTGCACATGCCGTGGGCATGGCCAAAAAAATAAAATAGAGACTAGCTCCTTGGATCTGAATTTAAAGAACCTTAGAGTCAAGGAACTTTAAGAGGCTTAGAAACTGCTGGAAGGGGAAAAGAATGGATCAGATGGCTGTAAAAATGAAAGGAAAGAAAAGACACAGAATTATTATGTGAGCAATACACCTTTCTATCTGTGAAATAGAAAGTGTAATGTGTGTTTAAAAAAAAAAAAATGGAGTGGTTGTCCTTCCTGGCTGCCTTTTTCCTTTAGATGGTCTTGGCGGGGAGGCGACAGGGGCCTGCTCCATGGAGCTGACTCCCCACTTCTTGGTCCTGGCGGTCCAGCTCTGGGGAGTAGGGGGAGGCTGCAGGACAGGTGGGGCTGGGAAGGCAGCCGGAGCCGGATCCTGAACCTGCTCTGGCCTTAGCCGCCAGCTCCGGAAAATGGGGCGAGGCGCCTGCGGGGTGTCCAGCCTGGGGACTGAGTGGCTGATGGGCACGAGGCAGGGGACGGAAGGAGCCGGCTGGAAGCTGGTAATTAATAAATGAAATGCCCTGGGACTGCTGCCGAGCCGACTCAGATGACATATCTGTCGTGGGCTCGGCAAACCATTAAATGACCATTTTCTGACAGAACGACTTCCCCGCTGCTGAGAGCAGCCTTGACTTGCGGGACAGATTTCCTTCTCGCCCCTTTCCGCACCCCCTCCCCCGCCCACTGCTCTGCCCTCCCCGCCGCCGTGTCCTGGGCTGTCTCCCTTTCTGTCTCTGCAGGTGTCTCTGCATCTCTCTGCCTCTGCGCGCTCATGTCTCTGTGTACCCCGTTTCTGCCCTCGGGGGCTCTTGGCGTCTCTGTCCCGCTCCATCTCTGTGTGTCTCCGTCTCTCTTCTCCCCTCCCACCCTGGCATCTTTTCTCTTTGTGGCCACCTCTCTCCTTCTCGTGTCTCATCTCCTCCTCCGCTGCTCTCTCTGTCTCCCAACCCCTTGTCCTCGCTCCTTCTCTCTCTTTCTCCCGGTCTGTAGAAGGTTTAACTACCACCACCACCACCCCCACCGCCCCGCCCGGTCTGGCTCAGCCTCCCCCCTCCGTCTCCCCCCCTCCCCGGCTGCCTGACGGCTCCAGTTCATTTCTGCCTGTTTAATTGGGCCCCGGATGAGTTTGGTCGACAGGGCCATTCATCATGTGGCCGCGGCTGGCGGCGGAGCCCGGGGGAGCGGGGCTGACAGCTCCGCCAGGCTGGGATGCGGCCTGCCTCGGGAAGTTCACATATTTGGGCATTAGTGCAGCTATTAGTTTAACAAGCTTCGTTTATCCTTGTCACTACCACTTCAGCTTCCCATGTAATCATTTGAAATGTAGATTACAGCCAGACAAATGGGACAGCGCAAGATGCACGGGGTGGAGGGAGTGACACGCTGCTGCTCGTTAGGGCCGCCTTCGCAGCCCCATCCTTCCCAGGCCCAGCTTTGATTAGCTTAATATTCACATGATTTCGGTGGGAAGCGCCAGTCACCTGTGCTGAGCCCCTGGTGCTGGGTGGAGGTGCCCGGGGTGTGCCCAGGTGAGGGTCTAGGTCCTGCCAGGATATGGTCCCCCTGGTCCAAAGACGACAAACCCTGAGGCAAGGACACATGTGGGTGGCCAGGGCCTCAGAGCCTGCCCCACAAGGCCCTCCCAAAGGGGTCTTCTTTCCGGTATGAGGGGGCTTCCAGACCCTGGCTTCTCCCTCCAGCTCTGATTTCAGGGGCCTGGATGCTGGGCCACTGTTGCCCTAGGTGACCTGAGCAAGGTCTGCCTCTCTCTGGGCCTCTTGTCCCCATCCGGGAAAGGGGCTTTCAGATGAGATTCTGTGGGCTCAGTTTTCTCACCTTGGTTCCTCTGATGGGGTCACCCAGCTTCTAGTTGTTTCTATTCTTCACCCAATAGACTGGGGACCTTTTTTAAAATGTGACCCTGGCTGTCACTCTCGTGCTCTAGAGGCCCCCAGGGCCCTCAGCATAAAGGCAGAACCCCTATTAGGGCTTGGGGAGGGGCGGAGGGAGAGGGCTTCCGGATCCCCCACTGCCCACCCTCCAGCTTTACCTGGGCCCCCTTTTTTGTTGATGCACAGCAGCTCCCTGCACCCCTGGAAGTTGTCAAATGCCCAGGCTCTCTCCCCTCCGGGGTTTGGTGCATACTGTTTTCTCCGCCTGGAATACCGCTCTCCCGGTGCCTCCTCTCCCAACCCCTCTTCTCAGACATCTTTCTCATCCTTCAGATCCTCAGTTTAGAAATTCCTTCCTCCAGCAGATCTTCCTTCCCTCCGCCCTTCTGCCCAGCGCTTCCTGCTTTGGGCGCCTCAGAGCCCCAAACTTCGCTACTGTAGCGCTTAACCCACACCCTGGGTATTCTGTGTGTTTGCCTCTCCACTGGACTGTAAATTCCACAATGGAACCTGGCCCCTGGAAGCTGCCCAACCCACGTTTCTTGAAAGAGTAGATGGAGCACAAGCAGTGAGGTGCCTGAGAGCCTTGGATGGAGAGGCAGGTGTTCCTTGGGGACGGAGTGCCTTGTGCCCGGGCTCCTGCTGACTCTCCCTGGAAGGCTTGGAGGAGTCTGGTTCTCACTGAGGAAGCTCCTCCGGATTGGTCAGGGGAAACCCACCTGCCCACTCAAAGGGTCCAATCGGGAAGAGTTTAATGATGAGACCATGCGCAGAGCTGGGAGCAGGGCTGAGGACACGTGGACGGCGAGGCATCGGAGGCGAGCCCTTACAGCCTGGGCTGTGGGGCAGGCGGAGGGACCATGGTTGCCAGAACCTGGAGGAAGGGCAGCAGCCATGGACGAAGGGCTGCAGGAGGGTGTTAACTATAGACGGCAGAACTGGGGTGAGGCAAGGAGGCGGAGGAGGCTGATTTCTCGGATGGATTCACTCCCCCCTCCCTCTGGTCTCTGGTTGGCACTGCCCAGAGGGCCTGGTGGTGGTGGGGGTCTGAGCGATGTGGACCACAAAGATCAGCATCCTAGGATGCAGGGCAGGGCAGAGGAAGGAGATGGCCTGGTGGGTAGGGGGCACAGGGAAGATATGGAGAACACCCCGCATGCCTACCCCCTCGCTCCCTCGGGCTGCTCTGCCTGCACCCCAGAAGGGCCACAGGAGAGCGTGTCTCGGGACAAAGTGGCCGCCTCTCTGGAACCCTCCACGGAGCGCCAGCACTATCAGCAGCTGCCTTTACCTCGTGTCCTCACTGCCACGTCTCCCTGTCTGGCCCAGGAGGCCGGCAGTCCTGAACTCGGCTTCTTTTCCCACCTCTTCCCCTGCCGAGGTGTTTGTCTCCGTTTTCTTCCTGACACCTTCTGAATAATGACACCAGACCTGGAAGCCAACGAATCGTGAATCAAAGTGTCTTCTCGATATCATAAAAGAGATGTTCTAAACCCCAAACATAAAGATCGTTTTATCTTTATTAATAGTTTAATGCATCTGAGAAAGCTATTTGACATTTTTTACACCTCCAACTCTTTCCTTCATGCATTGCTGGTCAGATTACACCAGGGTTCAGCCACTTAAATCCACTTAATAACTGACTAAATTCTACACTGAATTTACATTGAGCTACAAGCTGATTCTGGGATACAGATGAATTTTCAAATGGGGGAAAAAAAACCCCACACCAGTGCCCTGACTCCAAAGTTGTAAATTTGCTTTAATAATGAAAAAGGAATTAGTTAAACTCTTGGGATTGATGTCACGTTTAACAGCACTTCCTGATGAAGACTCTACAGGACAAAGTAGAGAAATAGACCTCAAGGAATAATTGGGAATATTTTCTTCACCAATTTAATTAAAGCACCGCACTTGCAAACACACATGTGAAATTAATTGAAAAAACATGAAATTGGGGACACAGAGAACAATTCTGCTCTTTTCAACCCCTGGCAGACCCAGGACACATCCGTGCATGACACTGTAAGGAGAAAAGTCAGGTCATTAATGACGTCAGACTTGGAGTAACATCTAATTGGCTAATTGTTTCTATTGTAGAGATAAACACATTCACCAGCACCACCGTCGTAGAAACATAGCCAAACAAATATGGCCGCATTTAACGTGTAAACAGACACTACCTGGAACCCAGCATACCACACACTCACACTCTGGTCAAATCTCTCTACAAGAGACACACACCTGTAGGTCCATAAATCGTACACACATACTCCCAAGCCAGCCTTAGCGGAGAAAGGGGAAGAAACCTGTTCTCTGCCTCTCCCCAGCTTCCCGGAAAGAAAAAAAAAAATGTGAGTGTCAGAAATGCGATAGCACTGTCGAAGACATATAGAAAAAAGCTCATACAAACCACGGAAGTTGTGAAACATAAATCCCAATTCTATTTGTTCTGTGACAGTGTATACACCACACATTTTTCAAACCACACATTTTCAGATAGAAAATTAAAACCCACACCGGGTGTGGAATTGCTGGGGAAGCTGGATGGAAATTCTAGTGTCCTGGAGATACTAGAAGAGGAGAAATGTTGACTGGCCTAGAACTGAAGGAAGCTTCTGGACCACCATCAGCCAAGCTTAGCTGGCTTCTCTCTACTTTTTCCTTTTTTGTTGTTTGATTTTTTAGGGCTGCACCTGCCGCGTATGGAAGTTCCCATACTAGGGGTCGAATCGGAGCTGCAGCTGTCAGCCTACACCACAACCATAGCAACTCAGGATCTGAGACACGTCTGTGACCTACCTCATAGCTGATAGCAACTCCAGATCCTTAACCCACCGAGCGAGGACAGGGATCGAACCCACATCCTCATGGATACTAGTCGGGTTCATAACCTGCTGAGCCACAATGGGAACTCCTCTCTACATTTTAGAGTTGCTGTGACCATGTCCGCATACCCAGGATGGTGACTGGACAAACATTCCATACACACATTCTCCATTTTAAATATTGCTTGGTTAAGCATAGGTTCAACTCCTGGACGTCCCTAAGCAGCCCTGATCTCCATGTAGCTTCCTGGGGCTGTCTGTGTCTTCTACTCCCCCGAATTGATAGCCAGGTCCACTGAGGTTCACCTGATTCATTTCAAACCTTCAAGTAGCCTGGGAGCTCTTCCAACATTAGTTCCAAATGTCTTAGATTCTTTCTCTCAAGGAACTCTCCCCAATCACTATCAAATGCTGGATAAACCAGTTAATCCCAGTCTCTGGAGAAGCAGATACTGTTACTGTATACCATTCAGAGTGGTGTCTGTTTATCCCGTCATCTGGTTTTTCTTTCCCCAAAGCCAGTTCGTTAATCTTGAGGAAATGCTCAGGACTTCTTGAAAAGCTCCATGTTTTTGGTGGTTTTGCTGTGCAATGTCCCTAAAACCTTTTGAAGTCCAGAAAATGACATCTTTTGGTACCTTGTCATCCAAACATCATTCTCCCTCAAAAAAAAAACCTTCCTGGATCAGACAGGAAGACTTCTCTCTGCAGAAACCTCTCTCCCTCTCCCTCCTTCCCCACAGTTTGTCCCTCATGAACCCCCCAAGCCACCACTTAAAATAGTTCCCACTGGAAGCCTTCTGCTGACAGGCAGTGTGCTGCCATTGGCATCCTGACACTTCTTTGGCTGGGGGGGGATTTCCAATGATAGGTGCCTCGCTGGGTCCAGAGTTCTGCAATTTCATTCTCCACTTTCTTCTCAGCCCTGGGGTGGGCACTGGTGTTGATTGAGATCCAGCTGGTTGACTAAGCAGGATCCAGTGCCTGGGGCTTTCAGAGGGCCTTTCAAGGGATAAAGATCACCAAAGGGAACACCCAGGGGGCCCTCTGTATCTCTGATCTCTCCTTTTTGACTCTGAGTCCTCCCGGTCAGCGTTTGGTCTCTTGCCCTTGACTCATTGAGAACTACAGATTCATTGAGCTTTTGAGATGGAAGGACTGGCGAGCATGTGGTTCAGCGTTATGTCACCTATCTCGTTGTGCAGATGGAGACACTGAACCCCAGAAGAGGAGCTTCCGACACGGGTGCGAGAGGAATTAGGCAGGAAGATGTCAATTCTCTCCCAGGGGGTCAGGGTGCAGGATGGGTTCTCCGCTGATCCCTCCTGAGTTTCTGAAGCAGGTCTGGGTCCTCTGACATCCTCACCCAAGTCCTCCCTATCTCCTGTCTCCTTTCAGTTCAGTCCAACAAACATTTATTCAGTAGCAATTGGCTGAATAAATAATGAAAGAATGAGTCTCCAATCTGAACCCAGCAGTGTGTTATAGGCAATGGAGACATGGTGGTGTGACAGAAACTGCTGCTCACGTCCCAGTATCCACTCTGTCCTTTTCCCATAGTAATAGAATTTGTAGCTGACACATAGGGCTGCTCAGAGTCAAGAGCCACTTCTCCAGTCTCCCTTGTAGCTAGTCGCGGCCATGTTTTGGCCAGTGATCTATAACCAGAAATGTCAGGTGTTAGCTTCCTGGAATCTTTTTTTAAAATTTTATTGGAGTATGGTTGACTTGCCGTGTTTTATTAGTCTCAGTGTACAGCAGAGTGAATCCGTTTTACATATGTGTGTGTATATGTGTGCGTGTGTGTATCCATTCTTTTTTCCCAGATAGGTTAGTAGAGAAAGTTGAGATTTCCCATTGCTGGTCCTTGTTACTTATATAGTAGTGTGTATATGTTAATCCCATCCTCTTAATTTAGCCCCCCGCCATGGTTTCCCCATGGTAACCGTAAGTTTGATTTCAAAGTCTGAGTTTATTTCTGTTTTTTTTCTTCTTTTTTTTTTTTATCTTTTTAGGGCTGCACCTATGGCATATGGAGGTTCCCAGGCTAGGGGTCTAATCAGAGCTACAGCTACCGGCCTATGCCACAGCCACAGCAATGCGGGATCCAAGTTGCGTCTGCAACCTACACCACAGCTCACGGCAAGGCCAGATCCTTAACCCACTGAGCAAGGCCAGGGATCGAACCCACAACCTCATGGTTCCTAGTCGGATTCATTAACCACTGAGCCACGACGGGAACTCCTATTTCTGTTTTATAAATAAGTTATTTTTTGTCATTTTTATTAGATTCCACGTATAAGTGCTATCATATGATATTTGTCTTTATCTGTCTGACTTATTTCACTTAGTATGATAATGTCTAGGTCCATCCATGAGCTTCCTGGAATCTTACTCAAGGGACAGCTGGTTCTCTTTCTCTGTCCCCTCTGTACTGCTGCCTTGAACACTGGGGCCACCATCTCGGAGCTGAGGGCTGCAGCCCGGCAGGGCCGAGGGTGTCTGCGTCTAGTCCTCGTGGGCCTGCTGCAGCCAGGCTGCCACATCAGCCCCTGATCAACTTTTCAGACTCTGCCTGTGAGAGAGAATAAATCTTATACCTCGTTTAAGCTACAACTATTCCGGGTTTTTCAGTCATTCGCAGCTCATCTATTCTATTATATGCAGTAAAGTAAACACTTAATAAGGGTTTGAAAAAAAAATTGTATTCTTTTTAGCTTTGCCAAGAAAACACTGGACTTTTCCAAAGGAAAAATTTATTAAGAAACTAGATCCTTGGGGAGTTCTCGTTGTGGCTCGGTGGTTAACGAATCTGACTAGGAACCATGAGGTTGTGGGTTCGATCCCTGGCCTCACTCAGTGGTTTAAGGATCTGGCGTTGCTGTGAGCTGTGATGTGGGTCACAGATGTGGCCTGGTTCCCGCGTTGCTGTGGCTGTGGTGTAGGCTGGCGGCTACAGATCCAATTCGACCCCTAGCCTGGGAACCTCCATACGCTGCGTGTGCGCACCCCCCCCCCCAAAAAAAAGACAAGAAACTAGATCCTCAGGTTGAATAAATCTTAAATGAAGAGATAGGTGCATATACACACATACAACTCATCTCAGTGTTGCTCCCACCCCCCACCAACCTCCAGCATGGAGCAGCGATCAAGGAGGGTTTATTGGCTGAGGAAAGGAAAAAAACAATGGGCATTTCACTTAAAAATTATTTTATTGAAAAACAGTTGATTCATAATGTGTTAATTTCTGCTGTATAGTAAAGTGATTCACTTCTACATGTTTTATATTCTTTTCCATTATGGTTTATTATAGGGTGGTGAATATAGTTCCCTGTGGTATAGAATAGGCCCTTGTTATTTAACCATTCTTTGTGTAGCAGTTTACACCTGCTAATCCCAAACTCTGGCTCTTTCCCCCTCCCACTCTCCCTAACCCTTGGCAACTGCAAGTCTGTTCTTCATATCTGTGACTCTGTTTCAGTTTCATAGGTAAGTTCATTTGTGTCATTTTTTTTTCCTATTTATGGACGCAGCTGTGACATATGGAAGTTCTTGGGTTAGGAGAACCACACCACAGCCACAGCAACGAGGGATCAGAGCTTCATCTGCAACCTACACAGCAGCTTGCTGCAATGCCGGATCCTTAACCTACTGAGCGAGTCCAGGGGTCTAACTAGGATCCTCACAGACACTATGTCAGGTTCTTAACCTGCTGAGCCATAGTGGGAGCTCCAACATCCTATTTTAGATTCCACAGATAAGTGATATCATATGGAAAAGAAATCACCCGCTTAGGTCAGGCCCATCAGGATATTCTCCCTTTTGATGAATTTTTTTTCCATTATAGCTGGTTTACAGTTTTCTGTCAATTTTTCCACTGTACAGCATGGTGACCTGGTTACACATACATATATAGATTCGTCACAAGTGATTAGACATAGTTCCTGGTGCTATACAGCAGGATCTCCTTGCTTTTCCATCCCAAAGGCAATAGTCCACGACTATTAACCCCAGACTCCCAGACCATCCCACTCCCTCCCCACCCTCTTAGCAACCACAAGTCTATTCTCCAAGTCCGTGATTTTCTTTTCTGTAGAAAGGATCATTTGTGCAGTGTATTAGATTCCAGATGTAAGTGATATCATATGGTATTTGTCTTTCTCTTTCTGACTTACTTCATTCAGTATGAGGGTCTCTAATTCCATCCGTGTTGCTGCAAATGGCATTATTTTATTCTTTTTTATGGCCGAGAAGTATTTCATCGTGTATATACACCACATCTTCCTAATCCAATCATCTGTTGATGGACATTTGGGTTGTTTCCATGTCTTGGCTATTGTGAATAGTGCTGCAATGAACATGCGTGCGCAAGTGTCTTTTTCAAGGAAAGTTTTGTCCCTTTTGATGAATTTAAAGTCAACTGATTAGAGCTTCATTCACATCTGCAGAACCTCTTCCCCTTTGCCATCATAGGATAACCCCATATGCCTCCCTTCCCCAGCTCCCGCATGCAGTGCTTTGATGTGGGAGGTCTCCCTCTGCTGCTTCTGCTCCTTCAGTCGCACCCCCACCAAAGACTGTCTCTACCACAGCCTGTAGCTTTCAGATGTCCCCTTAACCAAGGAGTGGCTCTTTGGGGCAGAATTCTAGCACGGCATGCAAGGCGGTGATCATCCATGGTGCCGCACAACCCACAAGGCTCACCCATATCTCTGCCCGTTCTTCATTCTGTTGCTCCAGTAAACAGTAAACACAAGGGCACCAGACCTGCTGGCTAATAAGACACCCATACTGGAAGTGACATTCCAGTCTCTCCTAAAAGTTACCTCCAAACTTCCAAGGGATTCTCTTCATGCCACTTTCTCTGGGCTCTTGGAGAGAGAAAGCAGCAGCGCTACCCACAGGGTTCCAGAATCTGCATTTTTCCCAAGCTCCCCACCATTTCCTCTCTGTCTTCTCTTTCTGGTGGTGGGGTGAATGGGGTAGATGTTACTAGACAATCAGGTCCAGTCTCTGAACTGTCACCTCTCAGCACTGTGGGAGGTGACTGGACTCAACTGTTGGAGCCCCCATAAACTTTTAGCTTCAGCTTTGGGCTTGGGCTGTGCCATTCTTGGACAACAGGAAAAAGTCCACTAAGCATCAGTGCCTGGGAGACGATTAGTGCTCAGTAAATGCTAGTAGGAGTTATCGTTCACGATTCAACCCAAAGAGTCTTATATTTAGAAACGGGGCAGAGGATCGGGGTAGACCAGGAGCACAGCTCTTGATGACAAGTCAGGGGACGCCTTCAGTTCTTCAGGCCAGGAATATGCGTGTTCTCCAAGCCTGGTGTCATCTTGAGTTCAGCTGAGAGTAAGACAGGAAGTTCCCATCATGGTGCAGCAGAAATGAATCCGACTAGGAACTGTGAGGTGGTGGGTTCAATCCCTGGCCTCACTCAGTGGATTAAAGATCCAGCGTTGCCATGAGCTGTGGTGTAGGTCACAGACAAGGCTCCGATCTGGTGTTGCTGTGGCTGTGGTGTAGGCCGGCGGCTGTAGCTCCGAATGGACCCCTAGCCTGGGAACCTTCATATGCTGCAAGTGCAGCCCTAAAAAAAAAAAGGAAAAACTGAGAGTAGGATAAAGGTGAGCAGGGAGTTTGGCAGGACATGTTCAGGCAATTCTTTTGCTTCAAACTGTTCATCCTTCACTGTCCCAGAATTTGAAGAAAAGAACTAGGAGAAGCTGAGCTTGAAATTCTCTGGACTTCACGTGTCCTGAAGATACAGCCTGGCTATCTGTTCCCAGGCCCACATCCTCTTTTTCAGTACACAGCTCTGCTGCTTTTCTCAGCCTCCCTTGCAGTTGGCTGTGGCCACAAGACAGGATTCTAGGCAGGAAAACCTCCCAAGGCGTGATCTCCATGTTCCTTCCTGCTTTGCAGGCTTGATGCAGACAGTGGGGATAAGCTCAGAGGCCACGCACTGAAGAGGACAGAGACAAAAGATAAAAGGAGCCTGGATCCCTGAGTCACCTTGTGGAAAGCTGCCTGCCTACCAGGAACGGCCACATCTGGCAGTTGCGTAAGTGAAAAACAGACTTCTATTTTGTTAAGACATTGGAAGTTATGAGATATGTTGGTTCCATCAGCCGGTATCTCCATAACCAATACACAGGTTCACACAGTAAATGAGGAAATGAGACTGCACCCGCATCATCCATGCTTTAAGAACTTCTAGGAGTTGCAGGAGTTTCTTTGCCATGCTCTATATAAAGTAGGCAGACTGTTTTAATTCTACTTCCCAGAAAGGTTTTCTTTCCAAACCCTCTTCAGGGGCCTTCCCTATTAAAAAGGCCCATTTATAGAAACTACTACTTAGCATTTTTGGAACTTGTTATCCTATTCAGCAGAGTCTAAGTCAGGAGGCTTTGAACTCGGACGATTACTGCTCTTGATTAACAGCGAGAACTGATGAGTTGGCCTTTGCAGTGTGCTCAGCAAACTCAGCCAAGCAGAAAATATCACTGAAGGGGAAACAACGGGAAGTGATTTTCTTGGTTACATTAGGAGTCGTCGCGATATTTACACATGTTTGTGGATACAGTGGGAACCTCTGCTGCTCGCGTGCCCTTCCAAGTGACACGGTTGGGCTTGAAACACCATGTTACCCACTTGACCTGGGCTGTAAACGTCGTCCTGTTACTGCAGGCAGCCAGCCTAGTGGAAAAATCTCAGACCTGGGAGTGGGAGTGGGCAGGCCTGGCTGCAAGACCCCCGCTGTGCTCTTTAAATTCCTGCTCCCCTGGGTGTCCACGGGGCCAGCACCCAGGCTGGGGATCAAAGGGCAGCTCTGGCTTGCACTGCCAGACAGCCCAGCAGCAGCATGGAGAAGCATCCATTCTTGCACCCTTGCTCAATTTGGGTATTTTAAAAAGATCTTTAAAGTTTGAAGTGGAATCATAATCTAGACTGGGACATTTACCCTATTTAGTATATCTATGAATTTATGAATGAGTTATGCATGTCTTTCACCCATTTCTCTACTGGGAATGCCAGTATTTTTCATACATCCAACATTGTCATACATGAAAGGCATTGCACCCCTTCACATTTCCTAGGTTTATTTCCCCAGATTGTCTTTTGTCCTTATTAAAATGTTTTTGTATGTATAGCAATTTTTAAAAAGAAACAGCCAAATATTACTATCTTTTCCCTTGAGACTTTTCTGTCTGTATAAGCTTATAAAGTCGCATTCCTAATGGAGATTTGAGCTATATTTATCTATAATCCCCTAATCTTATTTTTGAAACACTAAAAGTAACTGTTGAATCCAGCAAGGATTTATCTGAAAGTAAGAGGTGAGGTAAGAATCTTCCTGGGGGCTACCCTGGGAGTCGAGATCTGGGAAGCAGAGCCTCTGGCTTGTGTGAGGGGCTTGGACAGACAGGGGCAGACGTCCCTGAACATAGGAGTTGATGTGTGAGGGGCACAGCCAGGCTGGGCTCCGGTCCGGGGGTCTCTATTCTCGTGTGATGTTGTGAACTGAATCGTGTCCCTTCAAATCCTTTTTTTTTTTTTCTCTCTGTTTAGAGCCGCACCTGAGGCCTATGGAGATTCCCAGATTAGGGGTCCAATCGGAGCTACAGCTCCTGGCCTACACCAGAGCCACAGCAACACCAGATCCGAGCCGCGTCTGCGACCTACACCACAGCTCACGGCAACACCAGATCCTTAACCCACTGAGCGAGGCCAGGGATCAAACCCACATCCTCATGGATGCTAGTCGAGTTTGTTAACCACTGAGCCATGACGGGAACTCGCAGATTCATATGTTGAAGTCTTAACCCCAGTGCCTGGAATGTGTTTGGAGATAGAGCCTTTAAAGTGATAATTAAGTTAAAATGAGACCATTGGGATGCTCCCTAATCCAGTATGACTGGTATCCTTATAAGAAGAGATGAGATAAATGCAGAGGCATGTCCACGTGGAAGCACAGGGAGATGATGGCCATTCACAAGCCAAAGCGAGAGAGGCCTCAGAAGAAACCAACCCTATTGACACCTTGATCTTGGACTTCCCCACCTCCAGAATTGTGAGAAAATAAATTCCTATTGTTTAAGCCACCCATTCTGTGGTACATCGTGATGGCAGCGCTAGCAAACTCATACAGGTGGGCCCTCTGGTAAACGTCCTTAGAGCTGGTCAGAAGTGGGGCTGCCAGAGGCTCCCATTAACAGTCGGCTGGTGAGACCGAGAGGCAAGACAGCACTGTAAATTTTTTTTTTTTTTTGGTCTTTTGTCTTTTAGGGCCTCACCTGCAGCATGTGGAGGTTCCCAGGCTAGGGGTCGAATTGGAGCTGTAGCTGTCGGCCTACACCACAGCCACAGCAACAT
>PVHT021183634.1:36045135-36058469 GCA_004024745.2 Catagonus wagneri | reverse complement strand
GAGCTGGTCAGAAGTGGGGCTGCCAGAGGCTCCCATTAACAGTCGGCTGGTGAGACCGAGAGGCAAGACAGCACTGTAAATTTTTTTTTTTTTTTGGTCTTTTGTCTTTTAGGGCCTCACCTGCAGCATGTGGAGGTTCCCAGGCTAGGGGTCGAATTGGAGCTGTAGCTGTCGGCCTACACCACAGCCACAGCAACATGGGATCTGAGCCTCGTCTGTGACCTACACCACAGCTCACGGCAACACCCGATCTTTAACCCACTGAGTGAGGCCGGGGATCAAAACCGCATCCTCATGGATGCTAGTCTGGTTGGCTAACTGCTGAGCCACGGGGAACTCCCAGCAATGTAAATTTTTAAGAATTATTTTTAGATTGTGTACAATTCGAATAGCAAAAGAAATAAGATTACCTGAGATGCTAATGCCACCTGTGGTCCAGACACACTGGCTGCGTGTCCTGCTGGGGGGCCTCCTCCTGATTTGCTCCCAGTAGTGGCCAACCCCCTTCTCCTGGGTGGACCACGTGTCTCTCCCATTGACAGCTGTGGGGTGGTGTATGGAGGAGACCACAGCGATGCCGAGGCTGGCAGATGGGTCCCCTTCCTCCCTCATCACACAGCTGGCCAGGGGGTCCAGAGGCTGCTACATTCACAGGGCTGGAAATCCGCCTGCAGTCTCCAAGGAGGGTCTCTGTCCTCTGCCTGCACTCGCCACTGCCCCCTCCCCCTTGAGCAACCCCATCCACTAGGAAATGCCCTGATCCCAGGCTAGCCCTTACCTTTGACCCAGTGGCCCCCACAGAGCCTCTGCAAACAGCCTGGGGGAAAGGCCACGGTGTGTGGTTACCCTCCGAGGTAAACCATCTTCTGGGTCCTCCCAGCACACCCTTGTTCTCACCCCTAGGGCTTTGGGCACGGTCCCCTCTACCCGAATGCCTTTCTTCCTACTTTCTGGAAAATTTCCTTTTGGAATCCTGCCCATCCTTCACAGCTCAGTTCAAAAGCCACCGCTTCCAGGAAGCTTTTCTGGATTGCCCTTCCCACAAATGAATGGAATCCCCACTCTGAGTCTGCACCTCGCTGTCTGCCCTACCCATGCCTGGCACCTGTCACATCCTCTAGAATTAAAATACGCCTATCTCCTGCCCCAGACGGCAGGTGTGTTCTGTCCTTGTCTTGGCCTGTTTGGGCTGCTATAACAAAAAATACCACAGACTGGGTGGTTTGAACAACCAACATTTATTTCTTAGAGTACTAGAGGTTCAAGATCAAGGCCTGGGCAGAGTCAGTGTCAAACGACGACTGCTTCTTATGTCCTCACATAGCAGAAGGGGTGAGGGAGCTCTCCGGAGTCTCTTTTATAAGCGCTAATCTTACTCCTGAGGGCTCCACCCTCTTGACATCATCACCTCCCAAAGGCCCCACCCTCCTCGTTCTGTCACATTGGGGAATATTTCAGTATATGACTTTGGGGAGGAAACACAAACATTCAGTCTATAGCAACCCTCCTCCTGCATCTAGCACTGAGCCTGGCTCAAAGAAGCTCAGAGAAGCTTTGGAGTTTGACCTTTGGATTTAGTATTTTGGCTTCTTTATGGCAGAGAAAATATCTGGGCAAAACTCACATCCGTCCTTTGGGGAAAAAAAATCCCGCACAGTGCATAACGTGTGTTCCTTATCCTCCAAACAAGTGTTATGAGGTTTATACCCATTGTACAGATGAAGAAACTAAGGCTCCTAATTGTGAAGAGACTGCTCACATCAGGAAACTCACCATCAAATACAGGAGCTGAGACTCCCAGCCATGGCTCTTGGGAACTTTATCCCTCTGCCTTTTTCACAGCCCTGGTGTAACCCCAGCCCCTTGATGGGTCACCTCTGTCCCCAGCACCCAGCATGGGGCCTGGCTCCAGTGGAAGTTTGAGGAACAAATGGGCCTGAGCCTTAAGCCGCCCATGGCAGTCTTCAGGCCTCCACCGCGCCCCTCTTTATGAAGGTCATTGAGGGCAGGGGTGATGCAGGAGGCGGAATGTGCCTGAACGTGTTCAGGGTGGCATCTCCACCTTCCTTAGTGGACATCTTGCCCAAGACCTCCTTTTGCTTTCACGTGGGAGTTGCCCAGGTCCTTGTTACTGCAGATACTGGTGCTCCGTACCCAAGGAGAGCAGGCATGGGGCCTCTGTTCCAGGAGAACCGGAGACAAGGACTGCAAGCATCAGGCACAGAAGCATAGCTCTACCTCACCAGTTCCTGTAGGTTTGGAGCCCAATTTTCAGCTCCCAGGTGCTGCTGCTTCTCTTAGAAGTCGGTGCCTCCAGGCCCTGAGCATTGGCAGGAAAGGAGGTGGGCCGGTTCTCGGGCTCAGCATCTCTCCGTCTCCCTCAGGAATCACCTTCGTCACCATCCATTGCCGAAATGAATGGAGGCCGCTCAGCCGGCTTTATTAAATATGAATGAGTCGCAGCCCTCAGCCCCGACGCGGTCACTCACCCACTCCATCTCTGGCAATTACTGCGTCGCACACACTGTGCCAAGGGGCGCAGCGGTCCCTGCCTGCCCTTGCAAACTGACACCACCCAGCAGGGGCAGGGCTCAGGCTGCAGCTGCCCTGCCCCCCCAATGGAAAGCCACCCCAGGGCTCCCATGCAGCCAAAGACACTCAGCTCAGAAGGCACAGGGACGAGGCCCCTCCCACAGAAGGCTCACGGATTCTCAGGCTCTGAGCTCTGGCCAGATATGCCCTGTGGCTCTGGAGCCCAAAGACAGGGTCTCCTGGCAGAAGTGACTTCTGAGCTCTGTTGCATGTTAGCGGTGTGTGTGGGACACCCAGACCTCTACGGTTCCAGGCAACTTAAAGATCCAGCCTGGATCAAGGTTAAGAGCGTGTGTGCGTGCACTCACCGTTGCTGAGCATACACTCACGTGTACTAACCTTCGCAAGAATCCCCTAGATAATAAGCTTCATCTTAGCAGAATCCTTGTTTGTTCAGTTCTCCACCGTGTCCCCAGTTCTGGGGAGAGAATAGATGTTGTCACTTTTCATTGAATGAATGAATGGGGTGGGTGTTAACATTTCGGAGCTAACGAAATGGAAGTTACAGAACTTGGCCAAGTTTCCCCAGCCAGTGAATCAGAGCCAGAAGTCAAATCCACGTGCAGCTCAATCATCACTGTCCCCTACCACGGCGGCTGGCAGCTTGCTTGGAACCTCTCAAGGACGGGGACTCTGCCTCCTCCTCCCCCATCCCTCCAGGCCACAGTCCAGAGCCACAGCACACCATTCTAGCTGCACAGATTTGTTTTGATCCCGATTTTATCAGGAGAGCCAGTAAAACTTCCCACAACCCCACGGGCTTTGTCAAAGCTGTCAAAGACCATCTATGAAGTTGCAAAAAGAAACGAGATCAAATTCTTTTTCTGAACTTAAAAAATTACTTTTATTTTAGGAACCAATAAAATTATGGCAAATATTTACAAATAATTATCTCACATAAAGGTTACATAAAATCAATTCTTCACAAGTAACAGTCACTCATGAAAAGACACACAGATATTGAAACTACGCCAATCTTATTGCAAGTTTTTCCAACTAATCTAAAATAAATGTGTTGCAGTCAACCATTTAACTTAGAATAAAACCACAAATGCCAGGTTTGACAAGAAAAAAAAAAGGTAAAAAAATTAAACCAAAATCCCACCCCTGTTTTCTCCCAAGTCCCACCCCCCAGCCCCTGCCCTTCTCCCAACAAAAGAAAAATATGTCCAACATCTTTGGCAAATTGGCACTGCTGTAATTACATTCAAATATTATTACACACAAAAGCAACACACGTCACTAAGAAAAAAAACCACCAATATTTCGTCAGTTATTTTCTACTAGAAAAAAAGAATACAAAACATACACGTTTTTAAGAAGCATTTTTTTTTTCAATCTGTTGGAGACAGATCATCTCCCACTTTCAAAGGCAATTCAATTGTGTTTTTTTTTCTTGTTGGGTTTTTTTTGTACTTTTTTTGTACTTTTTCTTTTTTTTAACAAGTAAGCGTCTATGCAGGCATCACAAACTTTGGCGGATACAGTAGATATGTACTTCTTTGATGCTGGAAGGTCAGTCCCTAAGACAAAGTCAACTGTCTCAAAGAATGAAAAGCAAAATCCATACGTCTTCCTGGCAAAGAGTTCCATTTGCAATGTAATCTGCATGTCTACAAATACTCAATGTCCAAAGGCCACTAGAGAGTGAAAAACCAGGGCAGCGTCTTCCAGCCAGTCAGGGCAAAACCCGAGTCCGATTTCCACCCTTGGCCCAAACGTGGAGGCCCAGCAGCTGGGGCCGAGAAGGGGGGGCCCTCACTGCTGGTTACTCCATACTGTGCTGGCGGCTTGGGGCCAGGGCATGGGCCTGACTCTTCCTGAGCCCCAGGATGGGCTGCTGCCAGGTCTGCTCACCTCCTCTGACCAAAGGCGAGAAGAGCAGGCAAGAATTGGCATGAGGAGACTCAGCGCTTTCTCTGAGTTTCAAGTACGTCTGAGGTGTCGGGGTGCGCGTGCGTGTATGCGTGTACCCTCACGCGGGCACGTGTGGATGGGAGCCAGCTTTGGAGGCTCTGAGCTTTGCAGGGTGTTTAGAATTGACTTAGGACTTATTTATTTTCTTTTTAGCTTTATAGCGATTAATTGTCTATTGATTGGTCGGCATGTTCAACTCTCCATTTCCTCAAATACAATAAAATAGTTTCATTAAAATGTGTTCATGCTTGAAAATAAGGGAGCCATTAAATGGTTTCCTTTCTGTTCCACTCCAAGGGAAATGCACCATTTGTAAATCAAAAATCCATCATCCCAAATCACTCGTTCGTAATGGTGCTTTTGGAGAAGATGGAGGATGTGGTTTTGAGGGTGCCGATTGTGTGGATAACGGTGGCCCTTCGGCCACAGGAGTGTGTGAGCCCAGGTTGGGGTGGGTGAGGCTGCAGTCTGGCCTCCGCCAGCCGGCCTTGGAGTCAGGGAGGAGGGCACGGAACTGCCCGGTTGTCCCCCCCGCCCCCTCATTCTACAGGCTTCCCTCCCTGGCCATGCTCAGAGCCGGCCAAAGCTGAAGGGCACCTGCCCTCTGCCTCCTGCCCAGAGGTCAAATACACCACCCGAGACTGACTCCCTTTTAGAATTCATCAAGATTCCTTCAATAGATGGATAAACTGCTGTGTTTTTCTCCTTGTGTGCCTCAGGGGTCTGAGACTGCGGGAAGAAGAGATTTACTGAATGGTAGTTATGTTTACCCTTAACTTGGAGATGAGCTACACAGGACTCCTGGGGACATATGAATTCAAACTTTAGAATGGCAGGGACGTGACCCCAAGATCCCCTTTGATCCAGGCACGGGACCCCGGTGTTGAGAAATTACAGCGAATGAAAGAGAGCCTGGCGCCTGCCTGCTCCCAGTGAGCAGCCCATGGCAGAGAAGCTGCAGCCCCCTCATCAGAAGAGCGGGCGGCCAGGGGACTCGCTCCCAGTCCCCCGCGGTGGCCCCCTGGGACCCGGCCACCACTCTGGAGACGCAGCGACGCTGACAGTGGGAAGTGTGGATCAACGCTGTGGCTCCACCATGAATATGCAAGAGGGAATCCTGAGGTACGGGGACAACAGGGGACAAGGGACTGAAGGGGCTGCCGGGAGGTGGGGCGGAATGCAGGCTAGGAGTCGTGGCCTGAACTGTCCAACTTTGCAGTAATGTATTTTGTTAGCTTTGAAGAAATGTGCTTGCCTTGGACCTCTCCGAGGCCAAAAGAACCAAAGGAATGAGTTCTCCAGGAGCAGTGGTGTGCATGCCTGGAAACCGTCAAAGGCGGGCTCCTGGATGGGTGATGAGACTAAGCTACCTCTTAGCAGGGCCCCGGGGAGCTGGGCTAGCCCCGGGGCTGTGGATCCACCCACCCTAGCCTGGCCTACCAGGGGCCTGGACTTTTCTCTACCCTCGTAGACCTAACTTGTTCCCAAGTATTTGTCAGGAGTGCTTGGTTTATTTTTAAGATTTGCTCTCCACGGCCTGGAGCTCAGTTCTAACCAAAATGTCATCCAGAAGAGGGTGGCTGGAGCCCGAGGCCGTCAAAGGCAGTACGGTAGCTTTGGGATGTGACTTCTCATAAAGCGATGTCACCCCTCAATGCCTCGCGGCCACATCCTGGACACATGAAAGACCCTGGCAGCACTCAGCTGTCCCCTCAAAGCCAGCGGTCCCCTAGCCCTCCCATCTCTGAGGCTCTGCCCCTCCCGCCTCCAAAGCCCAAAGGGCCAGTAAGAGCCCGGGGTGAGGGAGGGAGCGGGTAAGAACTGGGGTGCCCGTTCCTGACACTGATTTGCTGGACAGCAGGAACCTCATCTCTTATCTCTCCGGGCTCCCATGTCCCCCAGATCTGCAACAAAGGACGAGGATGTGAACAAGAAAGGGAGCATTGCATAAAGACTGGGGGCCATCAGCTGGTGTCCATGGGGTCCAGTTTCACCCAGAGACTGTTCTGTTTCTATTTGAGGGTGACAGAGCATTTTAAAAGTTGTCCTACTTGAATGCCATTGGGTAGGGCAAGCCCCACTGCCCATGCTGCTTGTGCCCTGTAGTGTGGCAAGGTCACCCCACCTGGCTGGCCTGGGAAGCAGCAGGTCCTGGGCCCTTGAAATGGTGATCTGTGTTTCCCAGGGCCACGGGCAGCCCCGATGGCCTGAATCTGGGGATTCCTGCCTATTGTCCCAGGCAGACCTGAAGGCTGTTCCACAGCAGGAAGGACAAAGAAAAAAGGAGGGTGGGGACATCTCAGGACACTGGAGCCCTGGCCCCTGGGAGTCAGAGCTGGGTCCACGTCCAAGGCCTGTCAGGGCTTGCCATGTGGCCTTGGACAAGCTCCAGTTCCCTCTGAGTCTCAGGCACAGCAAGGAAGCAGTGTGGATGAAACCTCAGTAGCAGTTGCTGTGAATCTGGCAAAAAACTTCAGTCTTCAGTGCTATTGGGGATCAGGTCGGACCAGCAAAGCCTCCAACTCCCCGGCCCCTCCATCAGGCCTCAGCCTCTGAGTCCCTGTTTTTGTTGTTGTTGTTGTTTTGTTTTCATTGTGTGTCTGGGGGTTTCTAGGGGATTAAAGGGTTTTTCTGAGCCATACATTCCCATGACAGGAGCGTGAATCTGGAGAGAGAATGAGGCCTAGAGATCTGAGAATTCTCTTTACCTCTATCTTGCCATGCGAGCCTCAAGTCTCAGTTTTCCCATCTGTTCAATGGGCGTTGTGCTGTTTGTCCCACGGGATGATCAAGGATTGCAAAGCACCATACAAACATCAGTTATGAAAGGGTTAATCCTAAGGCGCCTTGGGAAAGGGATGTTGGGGTTGATATGTCATCAGATTGTTCTAGGTTGCAGAGAGGCTAATGGTATGAAAAATTTCTGCAGAATCTACAGTGTCCTTTTCAAAAGTCAGAGCTGGAACATAGGGCTGAAGGCCCACGGAGGAACACCCCAGGCCTCACGCCGCGATGCTGGTGAAAGCCCTGGCCTAGGTTTTCCGTTCAGAAAATTCCCTGGCATCTGCTCAACGGCTTGTGCCCTCTGGACCCTTCCTCTCCAAGCCCCCAGGCAGCTCGGCTGGGCAGCGTGGGAACTCCGTTGGCGAGAGCAGGTATGTCTGGGAACTCGCATGTCATCTGTGTGCGCTTGTGCGTCCGCCCGGCAGCCCAGGGCTCGAGTGCCTGTCTAATCAATACAGATGCAGCCTGAGGATCTGCAGAGCCTCAGGGGAGAGAGGAAAGGCATAGAGGGAGCTCATCGCAGGTCAAGAGGAAGAACAGGATGGGGACAGGGGCGCGCCTGGGGCCGGGTGGGCTTTGCCAAGCAAGGATGGGATGTCCCTTACACAGCCAGCTGGGGCGGGAGGGGGGTGCTGACCCTCCCGCAGCCTGAGACCACAGGAGCGACCAGGATCCAGAGGGTGCTGCAGACCCCAGCTGCCACCACTTTCTCTAGGAGGGAGGGAAGGAGGGAGAGGCCAGGTAACATACCTGGGCAGGTGGAGGCAGGAGTCAGTTCACCTGGGCTCCCGGTTGCGGGCTCTGGCCCCGGTTACCTCCCTTCTTTGCACAGCTGGTTCCAGCGGGCAGGCATGCCTGCCGTGAGCTCACCGGCCCCTCCACTGCCCTGAGGGACTGGGCTTCCTTGGCAGTTCTGACGGCCCCGGGACACCCTGTCTGCTGCTCTCACCATCAGCTTCCCGCCCCAGGGATGGAAGGATCACTATGGGATCAGGGGGCCGAGTCCCAGCCTCTCTGCCAGCCACTGCCTGGGGACTCCACCTTGCTGAGCCTTCGCTTCCCCTTCTGTCGCGGCACCTCGCAGGGTGTTGGGGGGCAGCACTTGGTGGTGGCCAGAGGAGGTCCACTCTGCCTCCTTGCTCGGCCCTGGGCTCTCCTGAGCTGGGCCTGGTCTTCCTCAAGGCCAGTTCGCACCCCGCAAGGTCTTCTTGTTTTTCACTTGGTCCAAATATTAGCAGGACTCGGGTGCCCACCCCCAGGCTTGCTCAGCAGGGGAAGACCTGCCCCTAACCCCAGCATCTGGGGAGAAAGGGAAGGAGGGAGCTACTGGGTGGTCCTGCAGGGGACCCTGCTGTTCTGAGGCAACTGAGGCTCAGAGAGATGAAGGGCCTTGCCTGAGGTCCCGCAGCAAGGCAGAGATGCAGCCAGGACAAGACTTCTCCGGCCTGAGAACCTCAAGTGTGAGCTCTGTCTGTCCCAGCTCTTTGCCAACGTGGTGACATGCGGACTGGGGGCCACATGGACATGGCAAAGCCTACTGTCGTGGCTGTATTTCAGCCCAGATTTGGCTGGGGCCTCTACCTGGCTCTTGTGAGTCGCCAGGAGACACTGTGCAAGGAACTGAGGCCTCCGGCAAAGAGGCGGTGGCCCCCCCCCCCCATTTCCATACCCTCCCAGGTCACATACCAGTTCCTTGGTGCCTGTCCCCCTCCTCTCCCAGGAAGCTTTCCTCTGTCGCCCGAATCCTCTCAGGTGGCTGTTTCTGGCCACTGCAGCCTACAGTGAGCTCTCCCAGCAACCCCTCCAGGCTGCTGAGACCCTTGGCCACAGCCTTGACCATCACAGCCCCTTGGTCAACAGGGAGGTACCCACTATGCAAAGTGGGCATCCGTCCCACCCGCGCACCTCGGTTCCCAGCTGCATACTAGGCTCCACAAGGGCGAGGAGGGGCTGGTCCGGATGCTCTGGCTGGCTGCTCTAGGTGTGTGCGGTCGTTAGTCCAGGCAAAGTCCTTTGTGTTAATCACTGTCTACGTGGCAGGGACAGGCTGGCCCTGAATCCTCTCCCTGGCATCCTGGAGGGTAGGCGAAGTGTCCGTGGTGGGTGTCCGGTGTGATCTGAGCCTGAGCATGCCTCAGGAAACACATGCCAGTTCAGTTCAGTGGTTCCAGGGGCTGAGGGGGGGGGGGTGTCAGGAGAGCCTCGGGCCCTGCCTTGGGTCCCCACCAGCCCTAATGTTCCAAGACCATAATGCAATCAGCACTTTGGGACGACACTTGACTTTAGAACAGTAGCTGAGGAATTGCCCAGACAGTTCTCTGAGTCCTTTGATATGGAAAAGAGCTGCTCGCTGCATCAGGCCCAGGGAAATGAGGCAAGAAGCCAGGGTATCTCCCCAAGGTGTGTTTCTCTTGGGGAGAGGTCTTGGGGGGGGGGTGGTTTGCTTAGAGCAAAACCAGCCCAATGAGACTCTTAGTCTGGATATATTAAAGAAGTAGCAGTGAGCAGGAGCTGGGGCCCCTGGGCGGGCATCCTTGGTCTCAAGGAGAGTGCCACACCCACCTTTGGGGGCACCCAGGGCAAAAGGGGGCGCTCTGTGCACAGGTCTGTGATGTCCTGTGATGCATTGGGAGTGCTGGACGCATCATGGGTGGGCAGTCTGCTCAGTTGGCCCCTCGGGTCCACCAAAAAGCAACAAGGTATTTACACGGGTGCTGCTGAAGCAACCAAAGCAAGCTCTCCTTCCCAGGTCTGGGGCAGGAAGATGGGCAAATGGTCAGACAGCTCGGGGCAGGGGCAGCAGGTCGGGGCTGGCAGCCGGGGCCAGGACTGCAGTTGCCTGCAGAACAATCTGATGGTTTGCAGAGACCCAGCTGCCATGGGAAGAAGCTCATCGATTGACTCTTAGAAATGGACACGTGTCTGGAAGTCCGAGAGCCCTACCATAGAGCCCCGCAGTCCCTGGCAGGAAAAGGAGAAGGGAATTTCAGGTGAGTAGGGGTTGCTGGGGGTGGGGGGCGGGGGACGGGCTCGTTGGGCCCCTCCGGCTGTCATCGGAGGGGACTGGGAGGCTATGGCCTTCAATGATATGTGTCATAAGTGCTTGGCGCCTGCCTGGCTCCAGGGGTCAGTGACGGTCGTAGGCAGTGGCGGCTGCGGGTGGGGCGGCTCCTCGGGCAGCGGCGCTGTAATAGTACGGGGAGCCTAGAAGACACAGAAGAGGCCACGGGGGTTGGAGGGAGACCTTGTGCCCCCAGCTCCATCCTTGGGGTCCCCTTTCCACCAGTGCTCCCCACCTTTGTCCCTTCCTCCCCCGCCCTCAGTCCAGGCCACTGCCCTCCCTCACCAAGATCTCAGTCCCTTGATCGGGGCCACTGCCCGCTCAGCGGTTTCAGGGCCTCCTCACCACCTTAAGCTGGGTGGGCACACTGGGGGCCACATCCTGCCCACTGCCTGTCTTGGGAATTAACGTTTTACTAGAGCCCGGCTTTGCCTGTTCATTTCTGTGTTGTCTGTGGCTGCTTTGATGCTACTACAGCAGAGGTGAGTTCAGCAACAGAGACCACGTGGCCTGCCAAGCCTGAAATATTTACAAGCAGGCGCCCCTTATGAGAAAAGTTTGCCAATTTCTGACCAAGAGGATGAAAGGTCATCATTTCTTAGTCTGGCCTGCCGAAGCTTTGTGGCCTAGCTCTGCTGACCTCTGATGTTCCCACCGCCCACAGCCACCACCTTCCCACTCACACTCGGGCGCCCCGCTCCCCATGTCCTGAGCCCACGCTCTGCTGCAGGCTGGACCGTGAGCTCTGATCACTTTCCATGCTCCTCCCCGCTGTATGGAGAGCCCCACAAAGGCAAGGGCTGGGTTCTGCTCTGCTCAGTGTCCATCTGAGCCTTTAGTCCCCAGGCCAGAGCCCCGCAAGTGGCAAATGCTCGGCTGGGTTTGTCGAGTAAACGATTAACGGCACTGAGTGAACCAGCAATAGCATAGACCCTGCCAGTTCATTCGTTTATTGTCCAAGCCTACTGGGTGCAGCGCTGGGCGATAGTGAACAAACGCAGGCCAGTGTTTAGACTCAGGAAGGGGATGAGAGCTCTGAGAAAAGAGCTCTGGGAATGCAAGATTATTCTGGCAGGGTCAGGCTTCCTGGAGGAAGCGGGTTGGGTTGAACTTGGAGGACATGGAGATTTGAACGCGTGAGTACGTGGCACAAGGGCAGGGGACAGCCCTGCTTCCTGTAAGCTCGGGACAGTTCCAGCGTGGGGCCTCTTGTGCCGACGCTGGGTTCCTCCGACTGTCTCTGGGCTGCTCTCTTTCAGGCACGCTTTGGATGAGGCCTCCGGGAGCCCTGCTCTGAGTGCCAACGCCTCCCCAGGGACGAAGAGGCCCATGGGGCTCAGGGAGACTCGCAGATCCTCAGCACCACATCACTTAAAGACAGAATGTCATCACCTCCTTCTACGGGGTCGGGGGGTGGGCTCAGCAAAACAAAGTCGGGTGCCCAAAGCCATAGAGCCTGGAATCCACCCCCCGGCTCAGGGTTCTTTCTGCCATGACGCACTTCAGGGCCTGTACAGCCGTGTTGGAGAGCCGTGTTTATCCAGGTAGACAGCAGCTGGGGTCCTGTCAGCTACTGCAGACCCCATGTCTGCTGGGGCAGGAATAGTAAGTTTCTTAATTCCCCAGGGGCGGGAGGTGACTCATACTTATTCTGATATCTCACCCAAATCCTAACCAATCCTGGCAATTCCCCCAGAGGCCATAACTGGGCACCAAGACCTGGAGATTGCCAGTCAGGCTCCACCATTCTTGGCTGAGTGATCCTGGACAAGCGGCTTCATTCCCCTGAGCCTCAGTTTTCTCATCTGTAAAATGGGGGGGGGTGACAGTGGGGCTATGTGAGGGCACCATGAAGGGCTTTGGAAATGGACACTTTTCTGAGCCCTTTATACCCTTTAAATGTTCACGATTTTAACTCTAAATTCTATCAGGTAGGCACAAGTATTGCTTCCATTTAGTAGATGAGGAAACTGAGGCACGGAGAGAATACATAGTCTGTTCAAGGTCATACTGCCAGGAAGTAATCAAGAGGACAGGATTAGCACCTGCCACCGCCCCTCCAAACCCAGCCCCGATATAGCTGGATATAATTCTCCCTCCTCCCAGGAAGGCAGTACGGCTCAGGCGGCAGTGATGGGGCGGGGTGGGGGGGTGGGGGGCAGGGAGCAGGCAGTGCCTTGCTGTGCTGTTCCAGAAGGCCTGGGCGCCCTTGCCATGCTGAAGCCTTCCTAAAGATGGATTTTTCTGTGCCTCTTGTCCCCACCCTGGTTGCAGCCCTAAATTGGTCACCTGTCTCCTCTGCTCTCTCTTCTGTGAGATGGGGACAGTCACCCACAGAGCATCTGCAGTGCCAGCCCCGTGTCCTATCTTCAGATGGGCCCAGGTAAGAGGGACGTGTGTGTGTGTGTGTGTGTGTGTGTGTGTGTGTGTGTCAAGGGCCAGCCCCACAGGCCCGGGCATGGCGTAGGAGCAGGAAAACCACAGGGGCTGCCCCCCACAAATGAGGGACAGGACATCCTGGCTTGGCCCTCTGAGTTTCCCAGGGGTCAGCTCTCACCCTGGGCTCCGATGGTCCCCTCTCAAAGCCTGAGCTCTTGGCCAGGCTGTCCAGCGGCCTCAGTGTGAGGGCCCTACAGCAAAATCGAAAACGCTTGCATTTACTGTGAAAAATGAAAACATCACCTCACAAAGCGCTCTGTCTTCCTGGTGCCCATTAGACCTCCATGGAGAATAAACTTGTCCTTTCTTCTGTCATTTTGCCTCTCTAATTCACATTATCATCAATTTACTTCTTGACATAGTCATTGCGGGCTCCCACTCGCTAATCCCTTTACAGCGGCCACAGGCACTCCTGTTCTAATCCTAATTGACTGCGCGGGCCTTTCTTCCTGCCGCCAGCCCCTGGCCCTGCCTTCCTGGGGACCCCAGCGGGATGCTGGATCCGGTGCTCGGGCTGGGCCGTGCCTGGCCACCTCGCCGC
>PVHT021183634.1:36019677-36044135 GCA_004024745.2 Catagonus wagneri | reverse complement strand
GGCAGGGTGTGTGTGCGTGTGTACGTGTGTGTGTGTGTGAGATGAGGTGTGGGCGGGGTGTGTGTGCGTGTGTCCTGTTTCCACAGCTCCCACTGAACTAGCAGAGCACAGAGGAGCCTCAGGGCGGGTTTCCCCGCCGGCACCCTCCCTGAGTAGCAGAAATAGTCTCCTTCTCCAGCTCAGTGGGATTCTTTCAGCTAAAGCCCTCAAGACACCAGCGGGGAAGGGCAGGCTTGTAGATGCGAACAGGCCTGGGACTTAACTGTAAGTCTGTGGCAGAGCAAGCCCGGCCCCTCACTCATCTGCAGGAAGGTGGGATCGCTGCCCTCGGGGCCTCAGGAGAGCGTGGTGTTCAGCTCCCGCTTGAAGGAAGCTGCTGGTCACCAGTGCTGTCATTTTACACCTGAGGCAAGTGAGGCCCTGAATGGTTGATAACCTGGCTATGATCCCCCGGGTTACAGACTTGGGCAGCGCAGGGACCATTTCTCATGTTTGTTAACAGCCCAGCGTTGGGTAAACAACTTCTCTTGCATCTGCAGAGCTTTCTGGGGGTATGAGGCCCGCCTCCTTCAGTTAGAGGTCGGACCTCATTCTCCCAGCTGCCCTTGCGGCTAGGGCACAGGAGCCTCACCTGGGCTCGGCCAGTTAGACTCTCTTTAGTTTGACCTTGATTGGGAAGGGAGCAGCCTGAGGAAGCGGGCTGACACACTCCACCCGCTGGGGTTGGGTGGCAGAGGCACGCAGCTTCTGGGCAGCGGCAGGCACCCCTGGCTGAAGCAGCAGCACAGAGTGGGCTGCTGGCGGTGCCGACAGTGGGGGTGTTTGTGCTAGAGCAACCCTGGCGGTGTGGCTGGGTGCTGCTCCTGTCTGTGTGTCCCCTGCCTGTCTCTTTGGTCCTTCTGGAGATTCTGGGAGCCCCCGATATTCCTTAATACATTCACTTTCTGCTTAAACCAGCCAGAGTGGAATCTGTTGTTTGCAACGGAAAGCCTGACAGGTAAATACAATCACCTGGCTTTCAAAAATAGGCCAGAGCTGTTCCCATCTCATACATAGTCTGAGTGGGTGGGACTCTCAAGGCTTTTTCCTATGGAGACATGGGCCTCTTTTCCTGGATGATTACTGTTCAGACAGATTTCAGGGAGAGTAAGACTATAGCATCATACACAGATTATGAATACAGGCTCTAGAGTCAGGGTGACTTGAGTTTAAGTTTTCATTCTGCTGCCTGCATGCTGTGTGACCTCGGGTAAGTTAACTGACTTCTCTGAGTCTCTCTCTCTCTCTTCGTCTGTAAAGGTGGTAGTATGTGCCCCCTAGGGCTGTTGAAGGGCTAAAATGAGGTGACCCACATGAAGGGTTTTGCCCAGTACCTGCACAGTTAGCAAATGCTCATCTAGATAAACAGCATTGATTCTTTTTCCCCTTCTCCACCCTGGCTTGGCCCCTCTCAAGGCACTGAGCACATCGCAGCACAGAAACGCTTGCCTGAGGCTCCCTGGAACAGCATCCACAGCTTTTCCACACCAGACTTGCAACCAGGGATGTGAGCTGGGTCTCACTCCAGCTTGATCAGCAAAGTCCCCGGACGTGGTCCGGAACCAGCCTCCCCCTCACCATCGCCTTGGGCTCCCAGCTGCTCACACCATCAGGCACAGACTTCTCAGTCTGGCATTCAAGGTCCCCCAGCTGTGGCCACCCCAGGCCACCCACCTCCTACTGCACGCCTTTGCTACACCTGCCTAAACCGCTCCTTTCCCAGTTCTCTGATTCTTTAACTCCCAGGCACCTAAGCCTATTGGACACTTTATAAAAATTTTAAAAATGCGCCCACTCTAGGCAGCTGTACCAGGGCTCAGGGCTTTGGGCCATGCAGGGGCTGGATTTCTGCCCCCACTTGTCGCCTTGGGCAGTATACAGCCATATATAGAGGTCCTAGGTCAACATAGCCTCATTGGGGCCACGTCCCCGTGACAAGAAACCCCTCCTGCAGCCTGGCCCAGGTCTGACATCAGTGAGAGCTCCTCAGCTGACTTCTGGGGAGGGACCAGTGTTGCTGCCTGCAGGCTGATTGGCTGGCTCTGCTCCCAGGGCGAATGACATCTGTGAGTCCTGGGCCCCTGCTTCCTGCTCCAGAACCTGCAGCTCTAGCTGAAGTTCACGGCAACTTAACAAAAGATTCTCCTTGGCCTTTTGAGGGCTGAGTTAGCCCTGCTTGGTCCTTGGGGGCCCAAATATCTTTAATAACGTACACAGATCAGGCTGGCCCCAACCAGGGACAATCGGCAGTCTGAGGCCTGGGCCAAGGCTGGGCACCAGCTGAGTTCAAAACGGCCTGACTTGGCAGGCCTTTAGCCACAGGGCAGCCAGTTTCCAAGAGAGCTGGCTCTGGTGATGTCCATGGCAGACATCACTAATCAATATCTGGGCCTCAGAGTCCTCATCAGGACAGAAAGCCATTACCAATCAAGCCGAGTTGGCCTCCTGACTACCTCTTATTTAGTGATTTCTTACCAAAATATTCAGTGATTCTTAAGAAATATGTCACACTTGGGCAGGCACTTTTCCTACCTTCCTCCTCCTCCCTAAGTGGCCTTTTCCCCTCTGTTCACCTTCTGTGCCATTTTCCCTTATCCATGAAAACATCTGGGGGAAGGCTGAGGGCACAAGCAGAGTTGGAATGGTGTTTATGGCCCTGGGGCCCATCACAACTTCCATACTGCGGGAGTTCCCATTGTGGCTCAGTGGAAATGAATCTGATGAGCATCCATGAGGACGCAGGTTCGATCCCTGGCCTCATTCAGTAGATTAAGGATCTGGCATTGCCGTGAGCTGTGATGTAGGTCGCAGACGCGGCTCGGATCCTGTGTTGCTGTGGCTGTGGCGTAGGCCAGTGGCTACAGTTCTGATTAGACCCCTAGCCTAGGAACCTTCATATGCTGCAGGGGTGGCCCTAAAAAGCAAATAAACAAATAAAACAACTTCTGTATTGCAAGTGTCTGGGGTGAGCTCCCCACCTTACCTCAGTGACCAGACCTGAGGATGTTGAGGGGCCCTGGCCCAATGAGGGGGCCCAATGGGGCAGCGGATGGCCCAGGGGACCTGCGCCAGTACTCACCGAGCAGTCCCGGGTTGGGGAACCTCCAGGAATCGTTGTACGAGGGATACTGAGGGTGGCTGTAGGGGCTCCCAGAAAATTCACTCCCTGCATGTGGTGGGCGGGGAGAAAAACAGGAACCAAAGGTCAAGTCAAGTTTGGAAAATGCCAGTGACATTTGTCTCTTTCATTAGCTGCAGATACTCTGTGCATCCAATAAAGGCAAGTCTGGTCTACCCCCTTAGCAAGTGGGCAGCTGTCATTGGCATTGTCTGTATTTGCCCCTATAACCTTCTTATTCATGGGCGTGAATACCAGCCTCTCACGTGTGTACCGTCAAATGACCATGTACCAGGTGTCCCCTGGGGTTACTGGCCCATTTTACAGGTGAGAAGACTGATGCTGAGGATCTCTCACAAAACAGCCTGGATACACTCAACCCAAGTCCAGAACCCCAGGCTGCTTGGTTCTCAGCCCTGACGGAGGCCACTCCAGGACCTCAGTGTGGACTCATTGCTGCTCCCCACGTGTTTCCTGAGTGGCTCTGGAGTGGGAAGCCAAAGATGACCCGTCTCTAGTCTCGTCCTCTGTGCTGTGAATCCAGAGGAGGCTGCTCCCTGGGCCTCCAGCTAATGGACAAGATGAGATGTGAACTCAGGCCTTCTGCCAGCAGGACGCAGATGGCACTTTCAATGAATGGACATGCCAAAGGGGGCACTGGGTTGGGTACTTTTGGGCATGGGGGAAGGGGCAGGAACTGTAGGCTGCTTCAGGGTGGGGACAGCACTGGGCCTGGGGGACCTAGGAGGACTTGAAGATGGTTCACTCCTGCCCAGCTGCTCCTGGAGCCATGATACTTGTACCTGGCACCTCCCCGTGCTCTGCCAAGCGCAAGAAAGCCTAAGCCTCTCTTCCACCGGCCAGTCATAGGAGAGGAGCTCCAAATCCCCATTCTCACACCTTCCTGCCTTGGCCCCACCTGCCTCCTCCGTGCGGCTGCAGCTCCTGGGGCTCCTGGGGCTCCCGGCACCAGTTGCATAGATAACTGGTTGCTGAGTGCCTTTTGAGGCCACTGTTCGCAGAGCATGAGGGCCCCTCCCTGGCAGCGGCGACAGGAGTCACAGAGCCCCAGGAGACGCCCCTCAGTGCAAAGGCACTTCCACAGATTCTTCTTGAAGATGCAAGAGGGCCAAAGGAGAGAAGCCTCTAGAAGGACAGCCAGCCAGAAGTCAGGACCTGGAGCCCTGCTCTTCCAAAGGGAGGGCCCCCAGCGCTCTTCCAGGTGCAGCAGGAACAATAAAGCGGCCCGGGGGGCCAGCCACTCCCGCGCCCTGGGCTCAGCCAGCCTCCTCCCCACTTGCGCAGGCAACCAGAGGCAGAGTGCGCATGCGCGTGCGCACACACAGACACACGTGCGCTCCTCCTTGGGCCTCTCTGGGGGCCACTCCCAGCCTGACAGGCTGAGCCTTCCAATTCTCTGTTTTTTATGCCTCAGTGGTCAGGGTGTCAGGTTCCGGCGGACGAGGGAGAGCATGGTGACAGTGCTGGGCCGCAGCAGCCCAGCCTCGGCATATCCATCAGCGCCGTGGCACCTCCTCCTCCTCCTGGGGGGCCGGGTGGGGGAGCAGAGAGACCGAGCCACCTGGAGAAGGGGGGACAGCCGACCACCCCTCAGGGCTCTGGGCACCCATCAGAGGCGCTTCCTGACAGCACTGCACCTGGCCCCGGGCATCAGGCTACGCTGGCAAAGGCTGTCTCCACATCTCCGTCTAGCAGCATCGTGCCTGTCTGCCAGGCCCAGCTCCAAGGCCACCTCTTCCAGGAAGCCTCCCTGATCTCCAGCCTCCAAAGGGCAAGTCTCAGGCCCATTCAGCTGGAGTTAGTTAATTGTGTCCTTTTTCTCCATCCCACGCCTTCAGCCCAACTCTGTCCCCAAATCAGCAAAGGGCCATAAACAGCTCCAACTCTCTAGAAGATGTACCTTGGTCACCACCCTTGACCCCATCCCCACCTGCCTGGCCTTCCAGAAGCCCACTCATATCCCTCTTCCTGGGGGAAGCCCCTCTCCGGCCCCTCCTGGGGTGCACGCCGTCTCCTGCTGTGCCCCCCAGCAGTGGATTCGCCCTGACCCCGAATGGGAGTCTCCTGTGACATGGGCGTGTCTGTCTGCAGGTCAGTGTCTGATTCCCCTCTGCTCCCATTTATCAGCCGGCCCCCAGGTAACACCGTGTCCACAGCAGACAGTCCACAAACCACCAGGAGCTCGCCTGCCTCTAGCTGTAACATGACGCTCTAGTCCACACGGCTCTCTCCCTCACCTCCTTCCAGGCTTCGCGTCAGTGTCATCGCCGAACCACTGCATTTCAAGTGCAAGCTCCTTCCACTTTCCCCACTTTTCTCCATAGAACTGATCACAATCTAACATATCTTAATTATTGCACTTATCTTTCTTGTTAATTCTGCTTCCTCCACCAGGATGTAAGCTCCGTGGGGGCAGGGAGTTTTGTCTGCTGAGTTCATGTCTCTAGCCCAGGGTCTAGCAGGCCCTGAAAACTACCTATTAAATGATGAAAGAATGGCAATGCCTCAGTCAGCCAGGGACACAGATGATGGTTCTCGCTACTTCCATCACTCATACCAATAGCCGGGGTGTACTGAGCACCTGCCCTGTGCCAAGACTCAGCCAGTTTATCTGATACATTGCCCAGGTCCCAGCCATCACTCCATCCTGCTCCTCCATGGAAGAAATGAACCCCCGGGGACCCACCCTGCCTGGTGTGTTTAGTGTCTGGTGTCATGTGGTGGGTACCACCAGCGGGGGATCCCTGTCCGGTGAGGTGCCCTGAGAGGGTGTGCCCTCTGGGTAAGGGGAGCTGGACCTTGTCCGGGGCGTGCGGTTGACCTCAGGGCTGGTCCAGCCCACACTGGGGACTCTGGGACGGTGCCATTATCTGAAGTGCCACAAGGAGAGCTGACTGGTGTGGGCAGCCCAGGTCCTCAATCGCCAAGGAAGCTGCCTGTCTACAGACCTGGCCTCGCTCAACCACAAACATGGCTGGGAAGCAGCAGGACACCCCGATTCAAGCCCCCCGGCTGCCACTGAGCGCTGGGCTCCTCAGTTGGTTTGGCACGGAAGGTGGGAGCACGGACTCTGGAGCCGGACTGCTTGGGCCCAAGTCCTGTGTCTGCCACTTCCGAGCTCTGTGGCAATCACTAGGTCACTCAACCTCTCTGTGCCTGTGTCCTCACCAGAGTCAGGGCAATTAACCGACCCCCTGGCACATGGCCATTGTAAAGACTCTATGAATGACATACGGCGTCTGGCACATAGTGACTGCTCAGCAAAATCAGTGACAGTGACGAGACACTGACTACCAAGGCCTCCTTGACGTCCAGAAGCTCATGTAACCCAGCCGTCCTGTGAAGCTCGCAAGATGGGTACAATCCTATACCAAGGAGACTGGGGAAGTTGGGGAGAGAGGGATCAAGACAAAGCCTCTTCTAAAGACTGAATCAGGCCCTCAAAGGAATTTTGTAGCTTTCGTTGAGCTTTTGGGTTTGCAAAAGGAGGCCCAGTGCTGGCTTTAGGGATGGGCACAGAGTGTGCTGTGAGGACAGAAGGACCTGATGATCTGCGGGAGGTTCTGTTATCAAGAGGGAAAAGGGGGAAGACATAGTGAAATGCCCATGCCCCATGGCAAGGGTGAAGAACATTCAAGAAGTGGGCGTCTCATTCCCACTTGAAGTCATCCATATAGAGACATAAAGCCCGCCACACACTCACGCCTGTACGACTGACTGCGCTCGTGTTCTCTCCCCACATGCAAATCAAAGAGACTGAGTGCCACGTGTGGGCAGCCAGCGGGGTTGAGATGAAAGACTGTGGTGCAAGCACAGTATGGCTCACGGAGCCCAAGAATACCGGCGAATACTGCAAAGCATATGAAAGTTCCCAGGTTAGGAGTCGAATGGGAGCTGCAGCCGCCAGCCTGCACCCTAGCCACAGCAATGCAGGATCCTTAACCCACTGAGTGGGGCCAGGGATCAGACCCTGGATACTAGTCGGGTTCATTACCACTGAGCCACAATGGGTTAGGGAAGGTGGCACTCCATCTCCCAATAACCCTTCCAAGATGTTCGAGCAGAGAACACGGGAACTGGGGGCCCAGGGGACTTGTCTTCTCACTCGAGGGACCGGCAATCACTCCCCTCTTTCCCGCCCAGCCCCAAGCAACGCACTTCTTCCCAGAATTAGTAGAAAGTAAAATGGGTCCACTACCCTCCATGCTGCAAATTTATCTTACACGGAACCTCACCAACCTCTGCTATGACTCCTACGCCGAGATCAGCTGGACTGGTCAACCGTGAGAGAGAAGTTCCTTCAGCCTCCCCTCCCCCAGGGCCACACAGCCAGGTGGAGTCAGTGCGGGACCAGGACACCTGCCAAAGTCCCAGCTCTCAGGGCTTCCGCCATCCCAAGGGAGACTTCACTGGGCTGAGCCAGCGGGGAATAGAAAGCCCTTCTCTCTCTCCCCCCACTTCCCACCCTCACTACATCTGAAATTTTTCAAACACACAGCAAAATTGAAAGAATTTTATAGTGACGACTTGTGCACCGCTCCCTAATTCCACCATCAATACCTGCCATACTTTTATCATCTCTCTCCCTCTAGCCTTTTATTCATCTTATCTTTCACGTATTTTCAAAGTAAATTGGAAACATCAATACATTTTCCCCTAAGTACTTCAGCATGCATCTCATTAACTAAAATTCATTGTTTGTTTAAAAGTTCTTTCTTTTGATGTAAAGTGCACACATAACGAAATGCACACATCTCAAATGTTCTATTGCTGCGTTCTGACAAACGTATACACCTGTGTGACCTAAACCTCTATCAGGTGATAGAATATTATTATCACCCCAGGGAGGGAAAGTTCTCTTATGCATGAGAAGGGGGGGCTTTTGACCAGCTGAGAACCCGGTTATCTGGGGATCTGATGGAGTCCTTCCCCCATGGACACGGAGCTCGAAGATTAACACTGACAGCCCAGAGCCCGATCGCTGGAGGAGGCCCCTGACCTGCAATCGAAAGTCTTTCCAAAGCCACTCAACAGAATCAGGCTGAGGAATGGTTGTTCTCTCCTCAAAGACCCAGAAAGAAAGCATAGGCTTAAGAAATTTAGGATAAATGGTGGCTTTTCCCCAAACAGCCCCGTCTTGCAAACACAGATGAACTGGCCATAAAAACCAATAAGGTAAACTAACTAGAAAGACTGATTAAAACTTTAAAGGGGGCCACAAGAAAATGTACCGATGCAGCTGTCCTGGAGGTTCCAGGGTCAGGAAAACCGTCAGAATCAGAGATGTTTTCCGTTTCCCCTTCGCTAAAAGCTCAGAGATGGCAAGAAAGTCAAAGTTTCCTAAAATTCTCAGAAGTGACAGGTAAACGGGCTCAGCGTAGCTCTTAATTAACCCAAAACGACACCTGCCAGATGATGGGGATTTGCAGAGCGCGCTGGGGGCCGACCCCATCTGCAGATGGTGGGCTCCCACCTCTGCTCGAGACCTTGGCCGGCTGTAATTAACATACAGAAAGTCTTTCAAAGTGACTTCGCAGCCAAGTTCCATTTCTGAAGGATTCAAACCAGGCTTTGAGAGAAAATCTTTTCAGAGGAAGAGGAAGTGATGATTGGAAAAGGATGGTGAGGCTTCTCCAGTTCGTCCCCGTGGCTGTGCAGAACTGCATGACGAGCCGCGGCTCAGGGGTCAGCAGGTAGCTGGGCTTATACAGCACCGTCTATGGCTGGAGTGATCCTGACACTAGCCCCCCACACAGGTACAGTCAGCCTTTCAAATGTATATATATAAAATCACATTATACGATATACCACATACATTATTATAACATACATGCATATACACACATAATAGAGGTTGTACATGGAATATGCATGATACATACATAGCCATTTGTGGGTATGTATGGATGTGTGTATACATGGACACGCACGCGCACACACGGGACTCTGGAGCTGTCAAGTCTCTCTGAGGGACTGGATCAAGTCCTTTCTTCTCACCAGACTCGGTTTTCCCATCCGTAAGGTTGGGTGTACAGGAGAGATTTTAAAAACTGACCTCAAAGAGCTGGCATCACTCAGGTCCTCCGCTTTTCTTCCTCCACTGTGCCCACCCACAGGCTGGCCCCTGGAAGGCCAAGGTTTCTCAACTGTCTTCTCTCTAGAGCAAGATCTTCCCAGGCTCCCGACAGAGAAAAGAAGATCTAGGCAAACTGAGTAAAGGTCAGCCCTGTCAGCCCAGCACACAGGGCATCGATCCATTCCTGGGAAAAACCTCTTCTCCCGCCAGCGAGGCCAGCCACGGAGGCCTTCAGAAAAACAGAGAGGAGAAAAACCGAGGGAGAGGGCCGGGGGGAGGGGGAGAATGCGAATGTCTCATTTTTGCTTCTCCGGGGAGCCGCGGACTCCATGGGTGGACAGCAGTGCTGGCTGGGCCACAGCGAGACGGAGCTGGAAACCAGGGTCGGGGCCACGAGGGACGGATCTAGGCTTCGACTTGATTGCCTGCAGAGAGGAGGCTGTGGCGCCTTCAGCCAACTTCTTGTCATTGACAACTACAGACACCCAAGTGCGAGGATCCTCTGGGAAACTTAGAGGAAACAACCCCATGGTCACGTTGTAGCTCCTCCAGTGCGGACCCCAGGCGTGCAGAGACCCCACCCCCAGACACTCATCAGAGGCAAGAACTGGGGCCCGCACTCCGCGTGGGACCAACAGAAACATACGGACAGGCTGCCCAGTGTTTTAAAGGGGCAAGTGTGTCACGAGCTACAGAACAAGCAATTTACAATGGTCCTGCCCCCCAAGGCTGACTTCCCGTCTTTCTGTGATGCACCTGGTTCCTGCAGGTGAGACCTGTGGCTATGCCATGACACATATTGAACAGTTTCGGTTTAATTTCTTTTTTAAGGGCCACACCCATGGCATATGGAAGTTCCCAGGCTAGGGGTTGAATCGGAGCTGTAGCTGCTGGTCTACACCACAGCCACGGTAACGCAGGATCCTGCCGCATCGGCAACCTACACCACAGCTCACGGCAATGCCAAATCCTTAACCCACTGAGCGAGGCCAGGGATCGAACCTGCATCATCATGGATACTAGTCAGGTTCGTTACCGCTGAGCCACAACAGGAACTCTATGGTTCAATTTTTGGGGTTTTTTTTTTTTTTTTTGTCTTTTTGCCTTTTCTAAGGCCTCACTTGCAGCATATGGAGGTTCCTAAGGCTAGTGGTTTAATCAGAGCTGTAGCCGCTGGCTTATGCCACAGCCACAGCAATGCGGGATCTGAGCCGCGTCTGCCACCTACACCATAGCTCACGGCAATGCTGGATCCTTAACCCACTGAGTGAGGCCAGGGATGGAACCTGCAACCTCATGGTTCCTAGTCAGATTCGTTAACCACTGAACCACAACGGGAACCCTCTATGGTTCAACTTTAATCTGCTCTCCTGCTGTGGTTTTCCAAAATTCTGTCCCAATGCCTTCATCTAAGCAAACAATGGACGAGACCACATAGTGTCTCACTAGGGTGCAAGACAACACCTGATCGTGTGTGTGTGTGTGTGTGTGTGTGTGTGTGTGTGTGTGTGTGTAACTGGGGAGTTCACAGTTTCGGTATATCCTCGCCTGGCAGTGCCCACAGGCAGCACATGTGTGAGGACCAAGCCTGCAAAGTAATGCTCAGAAGCCTCGGAGTGGCACTCAAGGCCTGCAGGGTCTGTCCCAGTGAGCTTCCGGCCACACCTCCCACTGTCCCAGTGCTCAAAAGCCATGTTCCAGGCCCACGGCTGTTTCTCACATGCTCCATGGGGCCCATCTCCATCCATTCATGCTGTTCTCTTCCTTCGAAGGGCCGCCATCTTCCCGCTCCTCATGTCCAATCCCCCACCTTGTCAAGACCCAGCTCCAATCCACCTCCTCCAGGAAGCCTTTCTGGATTGATGGTCCCCACTTTCCCCTTAGCCTCTAGGCCCGGGTCCGTTCCTGGCCATGGCCCAGAGATCTTCCTGCCCAGACTCAGGGTGGCTGTGACCCTACGGTGCTTCTCCTGTTGGTGAGTCTGTGGCTCCTCCTTGAGGGCTGGAGTCGCAGCTGATCCCAGCAGTCCCTGCCACCCCCCAGCGTCCCACCCTCAGTGCAAACGCTGGCCGAGTGAGCACTGTGTGTGCCCGACAGATGTTCCCTGAGCCAGGCCCTTGAACGTCACACAGAAACAGGTCATGAAATCACACCACAAAGCATTAGTGAAACACCGGTCCTTGATCTCTGACAAAAGCGTGAGACAGAAAGAGAAAGACAGCAAAACACACAGAAAAGAGAAGTGGGCTGTGTTTGCTGCAGGGGCCAGGGTGCAGGTCCCACAGGTGGAAAAGGACACTGAGCGCTGCTCTCCTGAAGGGCTAGGGCCCCCATCTGGCCTCTCAGGGCCTCTCTGCCACATAATGACAATACCAAGGCTGGCTCATTCCAAAAGAGCAAATAAATTTACAAAATGATAATAGTAAAAAGGAAAGAGCAAAAACCACTCATGGGTACACTTAGAAACCAGGACCAGAGTGCATTCCAACTGGGGTTTCCGTAGTGCTCATGTGGTCATCAGAAGATGCTCTGTCTAGAAACCCGAAGACTTTCTTTGACCAGAATGTGGCCAAAAGCCCCCATTCCATGCCTACACCGCCAGACTGCACATTCTGTAGAGCTCTGCTGGAATAATATTGCATTGTATTCCCGAGAAAATCCATCTCACACATCTGTGAAGCGTGTCTAATAAATTTCCTAGAACTTTGGTAAATCCATTCAATGCAGCATTCACGGTGGCCCTAACTCCAGAGCTCTGAGCTGGACCCCCACACCCTCTTCAGGGGATGGTACACAGGTTCCAGTCCTCAGGGCACTCCCTGAATCTGAGAGGATTCCTTAGAGCCCAGGCTATGCATTTAGGCACCAGCAAAGGGTTTATAAGCAGAGCAGAAGTTATAATTTATGCTGGCTGGGGCATCCAGGAAAGCTTCTTTTAAGAAGGGGCTGTGATCTGGGCATTGAAGCTGCATCACGTAGTGGTTTACTGAAATCTGTCGCGATGCATCTCCTACCAGCCCTGGGTGCGTTCTGCCGAGTTGAAATGCACTGCCCTGTCCCCATGGAAGGGAGCCTGGGGGCGAGGCAGCCTCTAGCTCCTCTCAAATAGGAGGCAGTTCCGCCAGACACAATGCGTCCTGCTGTGGAATGGGCCACAGAGGGCTGGCTCTTATCTCTTTCAATTCACAAGACAGCTGCCAAGAGAGCACACTGATCGATAATCCAGAAACCTTTGGGCAGCTCCGAACTGCATCATGATTTCTGTCAATAATTGTAAAAGCAAATTGCAGGCACTATATTTTGCACAGGTGGTGAGAGCAGTCGTGGCTGCCAGTCTGTGTTGAAAACCGATAGGGAAGACTGAGGGCTCGGTGCTGGTCAGTCTTGTCAAAGCCCCTGGGCCACTTAGCTGAGTGGCCTTGGAGAAGTCACTTTACCTCTCTGATCCTGAGTTCCTCATTTGCAAGGTGGCGTTGCAGCATTCCCAGGACTACATAATATAGATGCATTTCAAAGTCTTCCACGAATCAAAAAGTATTCCACAAATGTGAGGGCCTTATTCCATATTTAACTCAGTCCCCAGCACACAATACATTTTCTGGGTGACGGTTAAAAAAAATAGCTGCACCGGGGTTTGTTTTTAATGTGAATTATATTTCCAGATGACTTTTTCTCATATTTCAACAAGCTCCCCGAATTCTTTTTTTTTGGTCTTTTTAGGGCCACACCTGCAGCATATGGAGGTTCCCAGGCTAGGGGTCAAATTGGAGCTGTAACCGCTGGCCTGTGACGCAGCCACAGCCACGCCAGATCCAAGCCTTGTCTGCGACCTACACCACAGCTCACGGCAATGCCCGGATCCTTAACCCACGGAGTGAGGCCAGGGATCGAACCTGCGTCCTCATGGATGCTAGACAGATTTGTTTCTGCTGAGCCAAGACGGGAACTCCGCCAAATTCTTGATTGTAGGGAAAGCCTTGAAATAGGGTCAGGGTCCCAGTCTCATTCTGTGTCTACCACTGCGCGACCCTGGACATGACCCTTTCAGGTTCACTTAGCCTCGGTTTCCCTAAATGAACCATGGCGGGCGGGAGGGAAACAAGATTAATGTCCAATGTCTCTGAACTACGGGGCCCTTTTCCTCCCCTGACACCTGCTCACATGGCCCTCTGCTTGCTTCAACAATGAGTCCAACCCCAAGCCCTCTGCAAGGTCTACGAGGCTTTTTGTGGGCAAATAGACAATTTCCACCAGGTTGCCTATAACGCTCAAACCGGTCCCCAGCCCCTATGTTTAGCAGCTCCTGGACTCAAAAGATGCCCCTGCCCGCAGCCCAGCTCAGAGGCCCTCTCAGCTCCCGGCACATCCCCAGAGCCTCCTGGGACGGCTTCTCTCAGCCCCACGTCAGCCCAGAGCTGAGTTATTTTCCCGTGGCCGAGACCTTGGCCTGTCCCTCAGAGCAGCCAGGGGTCCCCCTCTAAAGAAAGCCCTCCCCCCCGGCGGGGCCTGGCTCGGCGCGGAGGCCCGAGCGTCCTGCCGCTGACTAATGAGAGGGAGGTGACGGTGTCATACCTTGCTGGGAAGTCACAGTGCCAGTGCCGACCCAAGCTGCCTGCCATCAAATTTTAATGCTGCTGCTGACATATTTATGGAACGCCTCACCGAGTGTCTGCGAGGCGACCAGACAAGATTTACCTCCACAATTACTACCGCGATGTGCGGGCTTCGCTGTGCGCCCTGCAACCCGCAGCACAGCGGCCCCGGAGCCCCGGTGCGCCCGGAGGAGGATCGCGCTCAATTCCGCACACCTCTCCTGCCCCCGGCGTGCAGGGCCCGGGGCCGGAGGAAAAGATGAATCAGACACGGTCCCTGCCCACCGAGAGCTCGCAGTCCGCAGGAAGGCGCAACACACACATCAGTTATGCGGGTCCTGGGCCGCAGAGGATCAGCGCACAGAGGCGGGCGGGGAGAGAGGCAGGCTGGGCTGAGGAGGGGAAGCGGGTATTTCTCAGTCAGAGTCGGGGTCAAGAACGAAGCCAAAGATGGGGCCCTGCGGGCGCCGTCCAGCTGCTTCTGCTCTCCTGTCACTCGCCTGCTTGGAAGGGCTCTCGGGCTCTCCATCCCTCCCCCATGCTGGCCTCAGGGTCAGAACACCCCTCTCCTTCAGTAGCTGTGCCTCCCATTTAATCACAAGGCTGATGGGGTGGATGAGGCTCCCAGATCCCAAATTTTCTCTTTAAGTAGTAGTGCTCTCCCGCAGTGAGCTGCCCCAAAGGGCAGGAATAGCGTCCAGTGACCCAGGACCGTGGTTCTCAAACCTTGCTACTCATTAGATTCAACTGGGGAGCTTTAAGAAATCCAGACACGGAGTTCCCGTCGTGGCTCAGTGGTTAATGAATCCGACTAGGAACCATGAGGTTGCGGGTTCAATCCCTTGCCTTGCTCAGTGGGTTAAGGATCCGGCGTTGCCGTGAGCTGTGGTGTAGGTTGCAGACGCGGCTCGGATCCTGCGTTGCTGTGGCTGTGGTGAAGGCCGGCAGCTACAGCTCCTGTTAGACCCCTAGCCTAGGAACCTCCATGTGCTGCGAGCGTGACCCTAGAAAAAGGCAAAAAAAAAGAAAGAAATCCAGACACCCCTCCACACCCTAAACTAGTGACACCAGAATCTCTAGCATGGGGCCAGATGTCAGCATTGGTCCTAACTTCCAAGGTGACTCCCAGTGCAGTAAGTTTGCAAAGAGTGGACAGGCACTTGCTACTCAGAGTGTAGCAGCATCAGTGGGGAGCTTGTTAGAAATGCAGCGTCCTGGGCCCCGGTCCAGTCTCACTGAACCAAATCTGCTCTGGAAGATGATCTCTAGGTAGTAAAGTTTGAGAGGCCCTGACCCTCATTAGAGCTTAACAGCATCCTCAGAGGCACAGTCCCCAGGCCCTCTGAAACTGGGTCCCTAAGAAGGCGGACCTCCAAGAGGGTGAACTGCCATAGGCTGCCTGCTAGGAGGGCCGGGCTGGTGCGAGTGGACGGCAGGCAGGGTGTTGGGCAGCGGCCACCGGTCTCAGCAGGCCTGTGAAGACACATGTTCTGTGGAGGGAGCTGAATCAGGACCGCCCCTCAGGCCGCCCCTCTCAACTGTCAAGGCCGGATCAGGAGGCAGGAACCACCCCTCCTCCCCCCGTGAAGTGCTGTGTCTGCCACAAACTCACTGGAGCAAAGTTCTTCCCCAGTCCAGGCCTCAGGATCCCCATGAGAGAGAAAGTCAGCCCTAAAGTTGGCTATTCCCTTTTTTTTTTTTAGGGCCACACCCACGGCATATGGAGGTTCGCAGGCTAGGGGTCCAATCGGAGCTACAGCCGCTGGCCTTCGCCACGGCCACAGCAACACCAGATCCAAGCCGCGTCTGCAACCTACACCACAGCTCACGGCAATGCGGGATCCTTAACCCACTGAGCAAGGCCAGGGATCGAACCTGCAACCTCATGGTTCCTAGTCGGATTCGTTAACCACTGAGCCACGACGGGAACTCCGGACCTCCCTTCTTTCTTAAATTCAACTGGCACTTTTCATCTGGGTCCTCTGGGACCAGTCCACACACCTAGCTGAGAGGTGGTCTTGGGGAGGACCCGGAAGACGGAAGGGGAGAGTCTTTGGGGGCCAAGGAAGGAAGAGTGAAGAAGCTTCGTAAGGGAGCAAATGTAGGGCAAGGTGGGGGAGCCCCGGGTGTGCCAGGGAGACCCTCGATGCTAGGCACACAGCAGGCAGTCAGTGCTTTATCCGGCTATACATTCACCAGATGTTGGCTGAGTGCCTACTAGGTACCAGGCACCGCCTAGACGCCAAAGATACAGCCAAGAACAAAACAGACAGCCGTCCCTGCCCTCAGAGAGCTTACAGTCCAGTGGTACAAACAGATGCTGAACAGGACAAATAAGTAAAAATAAAAAGCATATGGTATGTGTGAAGGAGAAAATAGAAGGCAGTGATGATGTATGTGATAGAGTGGCTGGCGATGGCTTCACCAAAAAGGTCAGTGTGGAATAAAGAGGCAAAGAAAGCGAGTCAGCCGCATGAATACCTGCGGGAAGAGAACGCTGAGCAGAGAGAACGGCAAGTGCAAAGGCCCTGAGGCAGGAGTGTGGGAGGAGCTGCGAGACTGGAGGGGGAAAGAGAGGGGACGCAGGTAGAAGATGAGGGGAAGGAGGGAAGCTGGGAGGGGGAAGCTACCATAAGGACTTTGGCCTCCACTCTGAGTGAGGAACGGAGGGACGTGACTGGACTCAGGCTGTAACAAGCTCACTCTGGCTGCTCTGGTGAACATGAACTAAAAGGCGCAAAGGTGGCACTGGGGAGACCAGTAAGGAGGACATCGCAAATATTTCCTGAAAGACTGACCTACCCACGGAGCGGCCCCCCCCTGGATATCTGAAGCCTCATGCTACAAGGCTGGGGCGGGCCAGAACGTGTCGCCACGCAGATAGTCAGCTGGCCAAAGCCAACGACGCTCACGGGGTGAGGCCAGATGTGGACTGCTGGGTGGAGGGGAGGCACCTTTAGATTCTAGTTCTGGCTCCAAAGGGACCTGGGCAGCCCCTTCCTCTCGCTGAGCCTATAAACAAAAGCAATCACCCATGGGGTTGTGGTGAGGATTCAGTGAGAGTGTGAAGGCGGTCTTGTCAGCGGCCCACACCTGCAACTCCACCCACACAGGAGGGTGACGTGTCCTGCTTCTCCACTAGGGGGAGCCTGGGCAATTCTTCCTCCAGCAGAAATGAAGTCTGTAAGCATCTATTCAGGGGGAATTACAGAAGTGCCCAGCGCAACCCTCTGGGGAGAATGAAAAAAAAAAAAAAAAAAAAAAGGGAAAGAAAGGAAAGGAGTTCCTGTCGTGGCTCAGCGGAAATAAATCTGACTAGCATCCATGAGAACGCAGGTTCAATCCCTGGCCTCGCTCAGTGGGTTAAGGATCTGACATTGCCATGAGCTGTGGTGTAGGTCGCAGACATGGCTCAGATCCCTCATTTGCTGCGGCTGTGTTGCAGGCCAGCCATTACAGCTCCAATTAGACCCCTAGTCCAGGAACTTCCATGTGCCAGAGAGGCAGCACTAAAAAGACAAAAAAAAAAAAAAAAAAAAAAAAAAAAAAAAAAAAAAAAAAAAACCTGCGCCTGAGCTGTCCTTCTAGCCTGGAATCCTGGGGTTGGCAGGGCTAGTCCTCTCCAAGACCTGTTCTGAGCAGCCCAACAGCAGCTACTGGGAGGTTGCTACCTAGAGATCTAAAGTTCCGATGGGTTCACGCCATGGTCCCCCCCAATAACAAACCAAAGAATAGGTAGAAAGGAAAAGCCACCAGTAGCTCAAGGCATTTGGTCTGAGCTAGGCAGGATGGATAGCTTTTCAGTTTGCCACGTAGGGATGAGCAGGTTGTTCACTGCACAAGAGCAGCCAGCTGATAGGGCACATGGGGACTGGGATCCAGCCTGCTCTCCATTCGCCGAAGCCTGCATCTTGGAGTGGGGCTGTATCCACACACGTGGGGAGGAGGGAGCAAGGTCTTGAGAAAGTGGGGGAAATGTAAGATAAGCTCTGTGGCTTCCCCTCTCTGTCTTGCTTTAGCTTCTTCACTCTGCTGTTACCGATCCAGAGGGGGACATAAGAGTGGATACAGTGGATCTCAAAAGACGGTCAAAGCTGGGCCCACCTGGGTTCTCGTCTTTCACCCCACGCTTATTTAGTACCGAGGATGTGCCCAGTACCATAAGGGACACAGCCTGCCTGCCAGGTGACACCATCACGCCTTTCACTGTCGAGGCAGAAACACGATCTGGCTCTCAGGGTCCTATATTTTCTCTTGCTAAAAGGGCTCTGAGTAAGGAAAACTGGATTTTATTCTGGCTCTGCCACTTGGGTAAGTTACCCTGTGCGAGCTGAGGCCTCGAGCCCCCTCCTCTGTGAAATGGGAGACCATCGACACCGACCCGGCGGGGTTGTTATGAAGGTCAAGCAGGCTGGGAAATGACCGGGCCACTGAGGTTCTCAGTAGGTGTCAGCTCCTTCTAGAAAACGTGGCCTCCTTCTCTCTCTTAACCTCGTGACAGCCCTTGGAGGAAGATCATCAAGATACCAAGGGGAAGGTGATGTCCCCCAGAGGCTAGTAAGCCCGGAGGCAGGACGGAGGCCCAAGATGCTGAGTGGGGATATATTAAGTCAGGTCTGGAAGATAAAGACGAGAGAACGAGGCAGGGCTTGGACTTGCTCCTTGTGGGTGTGCAGGTGGGAAAAAGTGCCCCAGGATCCCCACGGGGGCCACTCTCAGAACCCACCCGCCGTGAGGGTCCCGATACCCCAACTGGGCCTGAGTCGGGGGTCCTACTCCACCCTCATGCTGCCCCCCCACCACCCTGCCAGGGCTGGTGGGCCTGAGCGCCGGCCCGCCTCCCCCACCGGTCCACCGCCTGCTTCTTCTGCTTCCTGTGGCTGGCCGGCTGGCCGGCGTGGTGGCAGGCCCTGCCTGCTCCCTGGGGAGCCCGCCGCCAGGCCTGATGGCGCTGACGGAGGGAGGGAGGCCACCAAGCTGTCAGTCTGGAGGTGCCCCTCGGAGCCCCTCCTGGCTGGAGCAAGGAGGGTGGGCCGGCTCCAGAGCCGGGCTGTCAGGGCCTTCACAGAGACGAGGCCGGAGAGGCGCTGCCTGACAGCTCGCCCACCGAATTAGGACCATTTGCATGCTAATTTCCAGCGCTCTAACGGGCTGCCAGGCTGGCTGGGGCGCCGAGAGTGTGCAGAGCAGGCGCCACGGCCTCCCTGCCCGCGCTGGAACAATGCTTGACTGATCTAGCTGCGTTAACGAGCAAATTATGGTAATTTTGTTATTACAAATGCATAGAAATTTCCAAAGCGGGCAGCCATTCAGGATGGCTCCCTGCTCCTCCCCGCTCCTAAATACTGAACCCCTGTTTGTACACATGGGCCTGGCACCCACTTCAAGGACTGAGCCTGCCAGGAGCCCGGCTTCCTCGTGAGGAGGCCTCGTGAGGAGTCCCAGGGCGAGCTGGCCGCAGGCTACGGGGTCCCTTCCCATCAGCAGCCCAGCCCTGCAGCCCCCAGACTTCACCCTCTTGTCCCCCAGGAGTCCCTGCCTAGTCCAAGGGCCTAGCAGTCCCACGCACGCACCACCCTCAAGCTGGTTTTTTGCCATTCTAAGCAGGTGACATGGGTGATTCTCCTGAAAGATGCTCCGAGGTCTTGAGAAATTCAATGATTTCTGTGTCCACTCCGGGAACTGGACTTAGCACCCAGGAGGAGCTCAGGGATTGTCTGATGAATGAATGAATGAATGAATGGGAGTAACTGAAGAAAGGAGAAAGAGAGAAAGAAAAGAGAGCAGGGATGAGAAGAGGGAGAAGGTTAGGGAGGAGGGGAAGGAAGGAAGGAAGGAGGGAAGGAAGGAAAGAAGGAAGACAGACCAGAACTTATCCCAGAAATGAAACAATTAAGGGAGACCCCACCCGGTCAGCTCACTGGTAGCGTAATTAATGCAAGACCTCACCAGAAGAGTTGATTTGCCAACTGCCAACCCCCCCTGGCATTTATAATTGTCCACTGCTGAAATCACAATTTGCCCCAGTTTTTCTGGTGATCTTTTTGATTAAAAGTCCGTTTTTGGAAGCATGCTCTGGAATGCATCCAGAGAGAAACCTTTTCCAAGAAAGTGAGCTCCCTGCAGCCCAGCATAGGTAGCTCCAGCTGCAGGGCCCGCGCGAAGCATGGGTTAGATGGTGGGACTCAGTTAAAAACTAGTCCACTGTGGGCAGGGCCGGCTGGTTCCCTCCTGGGCCTCTGCCTGTGACCCCCTGGCAGGCGTCCGATTTTATGACAGGGATTTCAGGTTCAGGCCGATGTTATTGAAAGGTCAAGAAGCTGGCTCAAATCCATTTTGGAAGTCAGTGGGGAAAAAAATCATCAATTACAGAGGAGCGCGACACCAAGGAAGGTCTGCTCCAGGTGGCTGGGGAAGCCTGAGCCGACGGGCTCTTGGAGGGGCGTGTGGGAGGCAGAGACCTAAACACGAGCTGAGACGTTTATAACCTCAGCTGAGGTCACGGCCAGAGTTTTCGACGTGTCTGATTTTCTAATTGGGTCACAACTTCCAGTGGGAAACTGAACCCAGGAAAAGAAAACACAATCATTTCCTTCGGTCCAGCTGCCTGACTCTGGGGGAAGGGCCGAGAGCAGGAGGAGCTGGGGCTTTGGCCTGGCCGACAGGCAGGGCCTGCATCCTGGGAGATGGTCTTGCAGCTGGCCCGGTAGGGCTTGGGAAGAATGTGAGAAGGCTGGGGGCGCGGGGTGGGGCAGGAGTCTTGCTTTGAGTTGTTCTGGAAGCCGGGTCCCCAGGAACCACCCCGGGAGTGCCAGGCCTGCCTGAAATCAGGAGACCAACTCTTTCTTTTTCCTCGATTCAGTGGAGAACCTAGGGACCTGGCGAGTATCTCCCAGTAGGCCAGGAAGGACGAAGGGCAGAAGGCGGCCACAGAAAGGAGGCCAGGCTGGCACTTCCTCTGACTTGCCGCGTGACCTTAAACAAGTCATCCACACACTGCCAGGCTGACTCCCGGTCAGTCCAGCCCCGCCCGTGCAGCCCCGGTGAAGGGAGAAGTAGCTATAAACTGTACAAGAGCAATCTCCAGCCCTTTCTGAGGCATGTGTTGGAACGGACCGTGCCTCCACACGTCACGGACTACCCCAGAGCCGTGCTACCCCGAGGGGCAGATTCCTCCCCAGCCGGGGCCTCTGCTGAAAATCAGTGTTTTCGTGGCTGCCTCCAGGTACCTGCTCTACACTCCCCCACAAAAGGTCCTGGGGTGGTGGTGGCGTTACCTGGCTGCTGTCTAGATCGCAACTCCCCCACAGCCTCTTCTGCAACTGGCTCCGTCCTGGGACCTTCTGGTCCCAAAGTACTCTCAGAAAGTCTGCACATGGGCCATGGGGATTTGCTTCAATCCAAGACTCCCTGGTGCAGACCCAGGACTCCCCGCTTATCTCATAACTGCCCTTGCAGCACCCTTCTCTTGGGTCACACAGAGAAAGCACAGTGTTTCTTTCTTTCTTTTTGTCTTTTGTTGTTTTGGGGCTGCACCCACGGTATATGGAGGTTCCCAGGCTAGGAGTCGAATCGGAGCTGTAGCTAGCAACCTACACCACAGCCACAGCAACGCCGGATCCTTAACTCACTGAGCGAGGCCAGGGATCGAACCCGCAACCTTATGATTCCTAGTTGGATTCATTTCCGCTGAGCCACAATGGAAACTCCAGCACAGTGTTTCCAAGCGTCAGACTCCAAATTGGCAAAGCCCTTTCCTTGTCATTTGGACCCGACCCCTTGCTATAGCTGTGTGACCTTAGGCAAATCGCTTTTCCTAAGCCTCAGTTTTCATCTCTGTGAAATGGGGCTAAAGACTGTGCCCCTACGGTGGGGACCTGCCGAGATCACACACGGAAAAGGCTCGTTCATTGTAAAGATCTGTCCAGACGGTGGTTCGTATTCTTTGCATTGTTGCGAATAAGACCTCAAAATGGCCACAACTGTCACACGTCCTGCTCTGGCAGGACAGTGCCCAAGGCATGAGTGACCTGGAACCGCTCCTCAGACAAAAGGACCATGACAACACAGTTGTCCTCTTAAAATTTCCTTTCCTCCCTCTTTTATGTCTCTGGCTCTCTTTCCCGCTCCTTCCCTCTCTCCTTCTCTCTTTCAGCCCTGCATCTCCGTCTCCCTGACTCGGGTCCTTTATTTGTGCCGTTGCACATAGACTCCTTATAAAGAAAATTCATTTGTTCAGGGTCACCGCGTGGTTTTTCATTAAAAACAAATTACCCGCATTCAGGGAGGACATCTGGGCTTCTCGGGTCCCATTAATGACTATATTTCCAGCCTCCCCGGCCCGGTTGGGCTCCCCTTGCCTGTCACCCCGCGTTCCCGGCCCCGGGAGGACAATGAGAGTGACAGTCAAGTGAAAGGGAAAACATGAGGGATGAGGGCGAGAGGCAAGTCCCCCGAGAGGGGAAGGGGGGAAAAGTGAAAAAAAATAAATAACTCAAACAGAGGGTAACAAGGGCCATTGTGTCCGCGTCTTCCAGCAAGGAGCCAGAGCAAATATTGGATGAGGGAGCCAGGGCGTGGAAGTCGAGCTGAAGCCCTGGTTAATGACACAGTCGGGCCCCAAGCGCTCAGCTCGGGACCAGACAAGATCAGGACGGATTTTGAAACATGCCACCCAGAGTCACGGAGCACCTACTGTGTGCAGGGACTGGGTGGATGGAGGACTCCAAGCGGAGCCACCAGGAGCTGGGACAGCACCGTCACTCCAGCTCTGTCCCAGGCAGGGATGAGCGCGGGGGCGGGCGTGGGGCAGAGGCTCCCCGTAAAAGAGAGACCTCGACTGGGGCCTGGAAGGATGAGTCGGACACCGACGGGTGACGACGGGGAGTACTGGAATCTGAAGTGTGGTTCCCCAGCATTGCAGCTGGGAAGGGCTTCTCCTGGCCCTTAAAAATCGCTGGGTCAGGGAGACCACCCACAGCTCTGGGGGAGGACCCAGGAAGCCAAGGCCTTCCGCTGGACCCAGGGCCCACTCCCTCTCACTCTCCACAGGCACCAGGGGCTGGGACCTGAGTTCTAGGTGCCAGGCCAGGCTGTTCCCCTGACTGGCTGTGCACCCCGGCGAGACATGGCACCTCTCTGCCCACTCAGTCGCTTGCCTCTGAAGTGGGGGTTGGGCATTCCAGCCTCCAAGGTGCTTTCAAATTGCAACTTGGGGAGTTCTCGTTGTGGCTCGGTGGGTTATGAACCCAGCTAGTATCCATGAGGATGTGGATCTGATCCCTGGCCTCACTCAGTGGGTTAAGGATCCAGCATTGCTGTGAGTTATGGTGTAGGTCACAGATGAGGCTTGGATCCCACGTTGCTAGCTATGGCTGTGGCTGTGGCCAGCAGCTGCAGCTCCGATTCAACCTCTTGCCGGGGAGCTTCCATGTGCTGCAGAGGCGGCCCTAAAAAAGCAAAGAAAAAAAAAAAAAAAAAAGACAAAACACTGCAACTAGGGATGATGGGTGTGGCCCCCTTATAGACTACAAAGCATCATGTGGATTAGGGAGAGACTCGGTGGTGGAATTAATTTATGGGCAGAGGCAATGTAGCTTCATTCAAAAGCATTCTCCTTTTGGAGGACAAGAGTCAAGCCTCACTGCTCTCCCTGCCCCTGGAAGTTCCTTGCCGCAGGCTAAGTGGTGGCGGTCAGTCCAGCTGAGGGTGGACAGCTAATGACATTTTAGGGGCGAGGGCTATAGATTTCAGTAGATCAAAAGGAGGTAAACAAAGATGGCCCCAGGAGTTTCAGTATGGTTTTTGTAAGGACTCCAGCATGTATAGAAGCAAAGCACACCCCAGAACCTTCATATTCACTGGCCCTGCCCCTGTAGGAGGCATTCATTTTGCCCCTCCTCACTCCACCTTCCACGGGCTTAACGTGCTGCTCCCTCAGCAAGCCTGAGAATCGCCTCTTCCTAGGTTCCTCCCCTGACTTGGGTGGCACCACAAACGACTTAGGAAGCTTTAGCTCCGCCCCCGGACCCTCTATTCTTTCATGTGGATGATGGTTTTGGTTAATTGGAGCACAACTCTCTGCAAAACTGCTTCACGTCCACTGCCCCCAAACAACCTCCCGGTAGAGAAATTCTGGAGCTTTCTATGCCTGACATCCCAGTCTAGGCTAGATCCCCCTTCTCTGTGTTCTGTGCTCCATGCTCCCAGAGTCCCTGGGTTTACCTGTTAACACACCTGACCCCATAGGCCCTACTGACTCACCCATCTGCACTACAGACTGAGACACCTCTTGTCCATGTCACAAGGACAAGGGCCATGGCTTCCTCTTGCATCCCTAGGTTATTCTCAGCACATATAGATGGTCAATGAATGCTGGAAGGAAGGAAGAGAGTGAGGGGAGAGGAAAGGAAGGAAGATTTGATGAATGAGTAGGTGGACAGGATAGAAGGATGGATGGATGACTGGATGGATGGATGGAAGGATGGATGAGTGGGTTGATTGATGGATGGATAGGTGGATGGATGTGTGGATGGATGGTTGGATGGATGGTTGGATGGATGGATGGATGAGTGGGTTGATGGATGTTTGGGTGGGTGGGTGGATGGATGGA
>PVHT021183634.1:35928561-36018677 GCA_004024745.2 Catagonus wagneri | reverse complement strand
TACGTGGATGGATGTGTGGATGGATGGTTGGATGGATGGATGAGTGGGTTGATGGATGGTTGGATGGGTGGGTGGGTGGCTGGATGGATGGATGGATAGGTGGGTGGATGGATGGATGGGTGGGTTGATGGATGGATGGGTGGGTTGATGGATGGATAGTTGGGTGGGTGGGTGGATGGATGGATGGGTGGATGGGTGGATGGATGGGTGGATGGGTGGATGGATGGATAGATGGGTGGATGGATGGATAGATGGGTGGATGGATGGATACTGTACCCTGACCGGCTCAAGGCCCCACGACTACTTTTTCTGTTCAGTATAGATCAACAGGAGATCAGTGTCTCTCCTACGCCCCTCCTTCCCAGACACCCAGACATTTTCCTAGGAAGGCTGCTCTTCACGCCACTTTACATACCATCACACATTAAATGCACCACAATTATGTTGCTTTTTTCTCTAAACAAGGCTAAGTTTTATTATTTTTCTTTTGAAATGATTTGGCCACAAATAATTAATATATGATTGGCTATATTTCTCAGTAATCAAGATACAGACTAGGGAATTCTTTTTTTTTGGCTTTTTTTTAGGGCCGTACCTGCGGCATATGGAGGTTCCCAGGCTGGGGATCTAATCAGAGCTACAGCCGCTGGCCTATACCACAGCCTATGGCCTATACCATAGCAACACCAGATCTGAGCCACGTCTGAGACCTAAACCACAGCTCAAGGTGATGCTGGATCCTTAACCCACTGAGCAAGGCCAAGGATCAAAGCCGCAACTTCATGGCTCCTAGTCAGATTCATTTCCACTGAGCCATGACGGGAACTCCCAGACTAGGGAATTCTTACAAAGTGAGAAAATTTAGCCTGAAAATTTGTTTTCAAAGGTAATGAAATTTTTATGAGCACTAAATTCAACAGTGTATCAAGGTAACATAATATTACACTCTGTAGATGTTTAACTTAACATTGATTAATGCCACTTTTCCCATTTTGTCTTTTGAATTTCAGAGGAAAGGAGGTGTAAGATCGTTGTAAATTCACGGGACCTCTTTGGGACCCTGTGCCCCCACTCGCTGTCCTGTGGGAAGTCCAGGCTGGGATACAAACCCCCTTTCTTCAGGAACTCAAGTCTGATTGGGGCTGAGACACACTCACAGATAATGTCATGAAAGGTAAAAGGAGAGATGACCCAAAGGAGTCAGTTGGGTCCTGAGTCCCAGCGGGCAGATGGCTGCTATCCAGTGGTGAAGGGGTTGGTCTGAGCCCTGGATCCCTGGATGCTGCAAGGTGCTGCTCCTGCATAGGGAGCCCCCCTTTTTAAAAAAAAAAAAAAAAAAAGCTTTTTAGGGCCATACCTGCTGCATATGGAGGTTCCCAGGTGAGGGGTTGAATCAGAGCTATAGCTTCCAGCCTACACCACAGCCACAGCAACACAGGATCCAAGCCACGTCTGTGACCTACACCACAGCTCACGGCAACACTGGATCCTTAACCTACTGAGCGAGGCCAGGGATCGAACCTGCTCCTCATGGATACTAGTCAGATTCAGTTCCACTGAGCCACTACGGGCACTCTAGGGAGCCCTTCTAAGAAGGTGCCTGGCCTCAGCTTTTCCTAGGGCTTCAGCCCCTCCCAGCCCACCTGCCCAGGTGAGCCAGGCCCAAAGCATCTTTTCCTCATTTGCCACCAGCCACGATTCCACCACATAACCAGAGAGAAGGAGCAGAGATGGGGAAACTATGGAGTGGGCAGGACTCAGAGCAGCCCCCAGGAGGCCAAGGTGTCCTCAACGCCCGCTCCAAGCGCTTCCAGTGCTGGCCACTTCCCGGGGAGCCTGCCCCGGCCATGGGCCTGGTGTGTGTAAGAAAAGGCTGAGGCTCCCTGCCCCCCCACCCCGTGCTCCCCAAAGGAACGCTCTGCTTAGATGACGGAACAAATCGTGGTACCTTTGCGGCCTCTCTTGCCCTATGATTCTAGACTCCAAAGTCTGTAAGAACTCATCCCAGGGGAGGTCCTGAAGGCCATCCTTGCCTGTTACGGAAGTGTCAGGGGACCTTCCTCCTGGAGACCTGGGGATGGGTATATAGGATTAGCACACTTTTTTTTTTTTTTTTTTAGGGCCGCACCACGGCACATGGAGGTTCCCAGGCTAGGGGTCGAATCGGAGCAATAGCCACCAGCCTATGCCATAGCCACAGCCATGCCAGATCTGAGCCATGTCTGTGACCTACACCATAGCTCATGGCAATGCCAGATCCTTAATCCACTGAGCAAGGCCAGGGATTGAACCTGCACCCTCATGGTTGCTAGTTAGGTTCGTTAACCACTGAGCCACGACGGGAACTCTGGATTAGCAAAATCTGAGCCCCCCCTTCCTTCAGCTCCACCCTTCGGAAGTAATTACTGGATTACACTTGATAACCCAGAGCCACAGCCTTATCACCCGCAGCCCTAGACCTGAAGGGAAATTGCTTAGAACAGAGAATAGAACACAGAGCTAGAAGTTCTCACATAGAACAGAGGTAGCAAGGCTCTAGAACGCTCCCGTTCAGCTGAGGGGTGATACCAGCAGGCAGAGACCCATAGATTAGAATCCCTTGTGTGGTAGGACCAGAAAGTCCCCCACGGAGCATCTAATCCAATCTCCTCGCCCTCTGCCTCCTGTTTTAAGAGGCAGCAGCAAGTCCCAAGAGCACATCTAAAGGTCACACTGCGTCCTCATGGATGCTAGTCAGATTCGGTTCCACTGAGCCACTACGGGCACTCTAGGGAGCCCTTCTAAGAAGGTGCCTGGCCTCAGCCCCTCCCAGCCCACCTGCCCAGGTGAGCCAGGCCCAAAGCATCTTTTCCTCGTTTGCCACTAGCCATGATTCCACCACTTAACCAGACCGGCAGCTGAAATCAAAACCCGGGTCTCCAAAATTCCAGTGGGACCTTCACGGCCCAGCATGTTTTCCGTTGCTGAGCCTTTTCTTCTGCGATTCTGTTCTTCTCAGTGCTGCAAGACACTCATAAAGCCCACGTGGACCAGTGCAGCGTCACCTCACTGCAGGGTTCACGCGGGGCTTTAGTCACATGCACTGTACACTCCAGACCCCTCATTCTCCATCCTGTGAAGGCACAGCACCCTCACCTGTGACTCACATTCAGATCGGGTTGGGCCGAGCCTGCCATCTGTCAAGGCTGCTGTTTGCAGCACTTGGCACACCAGAGATTTCCAAGGGTTGAGGCCCTGCGTCTTCCTATGCAATGCCCTCCAAATTCTCAGACCAGTACACTCAGCCTTTGAAGGGCAGCTCAAATGACCTTCTCTGGGAAGCCTTCTCTGATTTCCCCCCCACCCCTCCTCAGTGCCCTGGCGGACGTAGCAGCCTCTCTCCTGCTTTTTCTCAGCACAATGCTAAATTTTAGCTCTAAACATGGCATGAAAGGATTTTTTTTTTTTTAATGCCTGTCTCCCCAACTAGACTGTGGGTTCCCTGAGGGTAGGAGCAGTGTGTGCGACACTGTACCTCGCCCAGAACAGGCACCCAGTGTCTCTCAGGAAACGTCTGAGAATAAATGAATGAACAAATGAATGGCCACCTGCCCTTTCACCCTGGCTGTGCCTGGCGTTCCCCGGGGTCTAGTTCCTACCGTGGCAGAGTGACTGGAAGCCACTAGAGGGCAGCAAAGGGTCAGGAACAAGCAACAGGTGTGCCCCCAGAGCCCCGGGCTGGCTTTGACTGGACCTTGATGGGAGCTTGGAAAATGCCCAGGCCCCAGGACCAGCAGGAGCCCCTGGCAGCAAGAGAGAAGAAAGAGCTAAGAACAAAGGCCATCCACTCCCTCAGCAAACACTCCTGAGCCTGATGCTTGGGCCAGGGAGGCACTTGGGGACCACTGGTCCGATCTCCCGCCTGATGCTCCACTCTACCCTGCCCCCCACCCCACCATGTCTTCACTGGCCTCCGCTGGTCCCTTCCCATACCTTCAGTTCTAGTTTAACCCCTGCTCTACACGCTAAGTGAGGTCCAGAGGCAGAAATGGCACACCAGACCCCACAGTGAGGCCTTGGCTGAGCTCTGCCAGGATCCAGGCTTTTGCCTCCCTCCTTGGTGCTGGGCCCCCCATCCTCAAGCCTGCAGGACTTTCACAGAGCAAGTGACGTTCAGAGCCAGGGAGGGGCCTGCTACAGACAGACAGACAAAGAACCCCTCTCCTCCTCCCCCGCTCCAGATCTCCAGACCCTTCCTGGTGCCTCGCTAACAGCAAACCCTCATTTCTAATGATCCTCAAAAGCAGCAAGGCAGGTGAGCTCAGAGAAGTCACAGAGCTCAGGCGTGGTCACACAGCAAGTCAGAGCTGAAGCCACACTCCTTCCACAGCACCCTCATTTCTCCTGGGTGAAATCGCTTCAGTCAGTTGCAGTTCTTCAATTCCATCTCTCTCTGGGCCGGACCTAGCCCCTGTGCTCCTAACCTGCTTTGCCGCCTGTGAAGCACCTGGCCAGGATGTCTGTTTGGTCTGCAAGAGGTGACAAGTCCAAATCCTAAACTCGCTGGCCACCAGCCTCCTCCTCAGCCAGCTCCCTCTCCTGTCAGCCCCACTCACCCAGGCTGGGATGGCTGGGCCACGTGCCCACACACACGAACCCACTCCAAGCGCTGGGCTCAGCCCCCAGCACTCCTCCTGTTCCGCCGGCCAAGGACCCTCTCGTTACAGCCCAGTGTAAGGCCCTCTTTGCCAGGAGACCTTTATCAACTGGGCCCACCCCAGATGCCTCTGTCTTCTCCAGGCCTGACGTTCAGAGTCTGTCCCTGCTCCTGCGAGTGACACCCCCATTGGTCACTGTATCCTTCTCTGACTGGTTCTGCCCTTGATCCATGGGCTCCATGCGGAAGCAGGACCTCTGCTGCAGAGCTGGTGATGTGACGCCAGCTGGGCCAGGTCAGCTTTAGGTATGCCTGCTAGGCTTCTCTCCTCGCCACCACACCCAGCTGAGACCCTTGTGTAAATAACAGCAGTAATAATAATTACTACTTACCTTGCACCTAATATGTGCCAGGCAAAATTCTCAGAGTTTATGTATATATTACAGTTGTCCCTCGGTATCTGCCTGGGACTGCTTCCAGGACCCCCGTAGATACCAAAATCCACAGTGCTCAAGTTCCTTCTATAAAATGAAGTGTATTTGCATATAACCAACACACATCTTCCCGTATACTTTAAATCATCTCTTGATTACTTCTAATACCTAATACAATATAAATGCTATGTAAATAGTTGCTGGCTCTCTTCAAGTTTTGCTTTTTGGTACTTCCTGGAATTTTTTTTCCCAACCGCTTTCTACCCACGCTTGGTGGAATCCATGGATGCAGACCCCACAGATATAGATGGCCAGCGGTACATTGTTTAGGGCTCACTCTTATCCTCATCATCCTCATTTTATAGATGAGGAGGAAACTAGGGTCCAGGAAAGATATGTCACTTGCTCAAGTGACACAGCTAGCGAGAGGCAGGATGGTGATTCCAAACCAGGCAGTCGGGCTCCAGAGTCCACGCTCTTAACCACCCAGCCTCCTTGCTTCACTGCCACTGCGGAGCTGCCACTGCGGGGCTGCAGGCAGCCCAGCTTCCTTGGCTGCATTGTTGCAGCACTGGGCTGGGTCTGAGCATTGGGAAGTCCAGCCCCAACCATCACCATCACCTTCTGTTTCAACTACCATTGCCTGGGAGGCCACCACGGGTCAGGCGCTCTGCCAGGAACCAGGGACACAGCGGTAAACGAAACAGACACAGCCTTGGGTACCATACAACCCGTATGTACTGTGCAGACCTGAGGGGCAGCCAGACGAGGAAGGAGGAAACCGCCGATGAAATTCCTTCCACCGTGCTTAGGCTCACAAACGAAAAGAACGGGATGCTTTGAGAGAGGCGTGATGGGGTCCCCGGCGCGGTGGTGTGGTGGGCGGAGCAACACCTCCCCCACTCCTGCGCAAAGATGTCTCTATCCTAGTCCTGGAACCAGTGACCACGTGAGGTTATAGGGCAGGGGGAATTAAAGTCGTTAATTAGTTGACCTGCAGATAAAAAGATTATCCCAGATTATCGGGCGAGTCCAATAAAACCGCAAGTGTCTTTAGAAGTGGAAGACCAGGAGAAAGCAAACTTGGAAGACGGTGGCGTGAAAAACACTCAGCGTAATGTGGGGCCCCAGAGCAAGAGATGCAGAGTAGCCACAAGCTGGGAAAGGCGAGGACAGGACTCTCCCCTGGGGCCCAGAGGGAACACAGCCCTGCCGACCCCTGGAAAACTCATTGGGACTTTTTTTTTTTTTAAGGGCCGCACCCTCGGCATATGGAGGTTCCCAGGCTAGGGGTCTAATCAGAGCTGCAGCTGCCAGCATACACCACGGGCACAGCCACACGGGATCTGAGCCGTGACTGCAACCTACACCACAGCTCAAGGTAACACCGGATCCTTAACACCGGTTCCTTAACCCAGGGATCGAACCCGCATGCTCATGGATAGTAATTGTATTTGTTTCTGCTGCCCTACGACGGGAACTCCCAGGAGACCCATTCTGGATTTCCGACCTCCAGAACTGTAAGATGAGAAATTACTGGTGCTTTAAGTCCCTAGTTTGTGGTAACTGGTCACAGCAGCCAGAGGAAGCTAATACATATTTGGTGATGGGGAAGGCCCCTCCTAGGAGGTGAATCCTTTGGGCATGAGAGGGACGAGCCGGGCAGGCTGGGCCAGTGGGCGGTGGGAGCAGCAGATGGGGGTGGAGCGCGAGGGGACCCGCACGAGCCCCTCGGTCCCCCAACGGGAGCCCGAGGGGCCCACTGCCTGCAGACCTCTCTGCTAGCCTCAGGGTCCCCTCCACCCTCAACCTCACCTCCCAGTTCTTCAAGAAAATGAAAACCATCAGTGAATTGATTGTAACTGGATGGCATCTAGAATCGATGTACATCCATCTGTGGCAGGTAGAGCACCCGGGACCACAGAAGGCCACCAGGCTCTTTCTAGCCACCACCACCCCCACCTCCACCTCCATCAAACAGCTGCTTGTCTGCTACAGCCCGGGGAAGGTAAACACGACACGGTCAGGATTTCCTGGCACTCTGGCCGAATAAAGCCCCCAAAGAGGAGTCCAGTAAGGGGAGCACGGGCAGCCCAGGTTCATCGCGAAGGCATTCACTTACCTTGATTCTTAGACTTGCTGAAGCCAAAGGGCAGTGAATGCCCCTTCCTTTGCCCCAGCCCAGAATTTTTAAGAGTTTCAAATGCCATGTCGATATCTGTTAGGCTGTGCAAATACCTTCAGGCGGGAATCAACTAGTTATACCATTCAAGACACTACGGAATCTTTGGTGCAAAACTTTTGGCATTTGCCAGGACTGGATGAAAATAAAATCTGAAAACTGTCTCCACTCTGAGCTGATGTGATGGGCTGTGTTTGCTTTATTCAACGTAACTGATCAGCAAAGGGCTTTTATGGGGTTTGCGGAGCCGCAGGAACTGAATCTACAAACACTAGAGAAGAGCCAGAAGCCCTGTTTTGCGGGTGTTGAAAACACCCTGGAAGCAGAAAGGGCACACAACCCCCGATGGCGGAATCAAATTCGAAATAAACAAGAGCCCAAGCCACCGAGCAATCAGGGTGGAAAAATGCGATGTCTATTTCGTCAGGCCCCAAAGTTCAACCGCCCAAGAGTTCGCTGGACATGAGCCCTCCTCGAGGCGTCCTAAAAGCAAAGCTTATCCATGGAAGCCTTCCTTTATCAGCGGAAGAGGCAGCAGGCAGATGGGTCCCCAACCCTAGGGTAGGGCGAACGGCTCAGAAGATTTTGGCTTCCCTCGGGATTCACTGCCAGGCATGAAAGGAGGGCTGTTTCGTATAGTGAAACAGACCGTTGCTGTGTGACAGCCTCAGAGACACAAAAGCAGGATAGACGATGCTCCTGAAGCCTTGCTCAGCTGGCTTCTCTAAAAGCTACCAACATGCCCCTGGGGGGTCTGGGAAATGGTATCGCCTGCAGTCACAATGGAGTGAACGCACCCGGGATCCAGAAAGCCCAGGGGTTTAGGGATCGGAAATCTGAACAAAGTTGAAATCGCGAGACTGGTATACCCATGTCCCAATCCCAGAACCTGGGAACATTATTTGTACAGCAAAAGGGGGTGGGGGTGAGGGTCTTTGTAGACACGATTACTTAGATTACTTTTTTTTTTTTTTTAATGCTTTTTAGGGCCGTGCCCACAGCATATGGAGGTTCCCAGGCTAGGGGTTGAATCAGAGCTACAGCCGCCGGCCCACACCACAGCCACAGCAACGCGGGATCCGAGCCGCGTCTGCAACCTACACCACAGCTCATGGCAACGCTGGATCCTTAACCCACTGAGCGAGGCCAGGGATCGAACCCGCAACCTCATGGTTCCTGGTCGGATTTGTTTCCGCTGAGCCACGACGGGAACTCCCACATCAAGGATCTTGAAATGGGAGGATTATCCCTCATTATCTGGGTGATAACACTCATCCTTACAAGAGAGAGTGCAAGGAAGACCACACACACACACACACACACACACACACACGTGCTGTGAAGATGGGGTGGACAGAGAGTTGCAGATGGGAGGGATGTAGTCACAAGCCACGGAATGCAAGGAGCCACAAGAAGGTGGCAGAGGAAAGGGACAGGTTTTTCCCTAGGGCCTCCAGAGGGAGGCTCCCCCGCCAAAATGCCTGTCTTCCTTCCTCCTCGCTGCGTACCCCCCTCTATGCGGAGTCGCAGGGGACCACGCCGCCCAGCTGGCCCTGCGGCCACCCCTATCCAGCTGCTGCCAGCAGGTCTGGTTAGGCTGTGCCTTTGCCCAGGCCTGCGATTCCTGCCGCCACCGTCATCTCTGGTGGGGGCTCTGCGGGGCCCTCGGCTGTTTGTATCCCAGTCTCAATTAGGGCTGGAGCTGTCACGGGGGCTGGAGGGCAGGCTCTGTTTGGATAAACTCAGAAAAGTTCAGCTGCTTCTCTGAACTCGGCCCCTTTAGGGTGGGCAGCAGGGAACCAGCTGGGTGGCACTGGCTTCGCCTGCCAACGTGCTCTCGGGTCAGGGGCTGGCGCCCCCGCCTCCCCCTGTGCGGTCCCTGCGAAGCGTGTGGTGACAGACCCAGGACAGGAAGGAGTGCTGAACTGGAGGACAGAGGACCGCAATTCCAGTCCTCCCACCGCCCAGCTCTGCGGCCTCGAGCAATTCCCCAACTTGTCTGAATCTCAGTCTCCTTCTGACACTCACGAGGCTCGCGAGGCTGTAACACCGGAGCTTCCTGGGGAAGCACCGTGCACGGAATAAAGTGCTCCACAAATGCAAGGGGCTGTCACTGGGTAGGCAGGGTCCCTCCCCAAAGGCCGCCCTAACTCGCTAAGGGCTGGGAAACGGAACAGGGGTGCTGTGGGGGGAGGAGGGTTTGTGTCCCGCCGCCCCTGCTTGCCCGGAGCACGCTGCCTCCCCCAGCTCTGCCACGGCCCCGTCCTGGCAGCAGAAAAGACAAAGGCTTTGCAGGCACGAACCTGGCAGGCCTCTCCAGCTTGGCAAGGCCCAGGGCAAGAGTACACACGGAGGCCATTTCCCATATGTCTCATATTTAAAAGTCATAAATCAAGCTAACAAACCGTTAAATGAAATATGCTCTGTCCTCCCACCTTGTTAAATACGTCTCCGTGATAACCCGGAAGGCCAGGAGCGAATTTAGAGTTCAGGGACTCCTTGGCGGCTGCGCCAGCTCCTGGCTACGTGGGGAGAGCCCACCTGAGCTCCGATCCTTTCCCACGCCCAGCTCTGCTCATCCTCACCCTGGCCTTGAGCACAGGTGTAGACGCCCAGCCTTCACGTCCAAGCTCTGTCCATGAAGGGCCAGTCCTCGAGCCCTGGGCTGCACACGCTGTGATGCGGGCTGGGAGGAGGAGGCTGGAAGAGGCTTGGGGCTATGGGCGCAGGACCCCTGGGTGGGCTAAAAGGAGGGGTGTGGGCCCCAGGTGGGCGCCTCTGTCCCCTTGGCCCTGCAGATTCCCGGGTTCATGGACAGGGGGTGGGGGCACTGCCCCTGCAGTGTGGGGGTGGCTCCAGAGCAAGGTCCCTCCTGCCTGGGTCTCAGGGTGGCTCGTGCTGGCTCACGGCTTCCAGTCATGGCACTGCCTCCTCCTCGCCGGGTGACTTAGGCACATCCCAGCCCCTCTGATCTTCAGCCAGGTCCCGACCCCTCTGAGTTCAGCCCCCCTGTGTAGCCGGCGAGGGGTGTCTGAATGACAGTCAAGTCCCCCCACAACCCCGCCATCCTCCCAGGTGCTGTCCCAGTCTGGTCCAGCCTCACTGCAGCCCCAGCTGCAGAGAAAGAGGCCAAGGGTGCAGACCTCCGCCTGATTTATTCAGATCCACTTCTCAGAAGCGGAGAGGGCGCCAGGGCTGTTTGAGGGGCTGCCCCTAGAACCCCGGCTGCTGACTGCTGCAGATTCGCAGACAGTGCAAACTCACCAGGCACCATCCCTGTCAGCGTCGGCGCTGAGTAGCTGCCCTGTCCGGCGGGGGGGACGTGCGGAGGGTACCCGGGGAGGGTCGTGCTCGCCAAGTCGCGGCCTGAGGAATCAAAGCAACAAATCACAGGGTGAGCATCTCCACGGCCAGCTGCTCATGTCCACAGCTCCCCGGACATCTGCACATTTGTCACGTCTGGATGCTTAACGCCAACGTGCCCCAGTCTGCATGTATGCACGTGCACGCACACACACACACACACACACACACACACTCACACACACACAATTTCTCTGTCTCTTTCTCTCTCTCCCCCATGCCTCCAGCCACCAAGCCTCGCTCAGCAGGAAGCAGGGACGACTCTGTGCATCCCTGAGAAATTGGAGCTCTGGCCAGTTTCCCGCGCTCTCTGTGCCCCAGGTAGGGCTTGGACTTCTTCATCTCCACACCTTTGCTTCTATTGGGTCCTCTGCACACAGACCAACATCACCTGCCTCCCAAGCCCAACTCAGCTGCCTCCGTCTTCTTCTTCTTTGACAGTCCCTGCAGCGGGCGTGGTTCTGCTGGCCTTAGACCCCCGTATCTGGTCCTAACTGAATTTTTCCCCTTTGAGCCTAAAGCCTGTCATTCATTCAGTGTTAGTGTAGGAAGCCCCTCGTAACACCAGACACAGTTCTGGGCTCTGGGACGTGGAAGTTAAGGCCTCAGCCCTCAGCAGCGGACACTGCCACGGTTACGTGTCCACCTTGTTGCAGGTTGCCAGCTCCTAGAAGGCAGGGTGATGCCTTATTCAGCACCCAGAAAACCCGCCTCCACCATAGAGCTTGGTACCTAGCAAGCTCTTAGGGAATAAAACGCGTGAACGAATGAATCGGCCAAGTGGTCTGGGTTGTAGGTTATGTGGGAGAAAATCCCAAGGTAGTAGAATTCTGCAAGGGCAGTGCCACTGAGGTGTGTCTGCAGCTCAGGGAACGAATGAGGCTACAGCCCCTCAAACATCGCCGGCGACGTGTATGGACCAAGGTGCTCATGCCTAAGACCAACAATCCAGACCCTGAGCAGCCCCATCCGTTCAGTGACGCCCTACTGAGCTCTGAGGATGAGGCCCCACCCTGGTGGAAGGAACTGACAGTTGTCCCTGGACAAAAGGGATGCATCTGCCATCAAGTGTGTGGGAAATGAGGTGGCCCAGGGATGAAGGAAGGAGAGCAAAACCTTGACCTTTTTGGATGCGGACACTGAGGACCGGGGAGGCCAGAAGAGGCGAAGCGGTGTGGGGGGGCGGCCCCTGACACTGCAGAGCCAGACTGGGCCCCCAGAGCCTCCCTCAGGGCCCGGTGGGGCGGTACAGGCAGGACACAGATGACTTTGAACTCTAGCTCCACTATCCAGCATGGAGAGGCCCTCAAGGAGAGGGACCGCCTCTGACCAATGCTCACCAGAGAATCCAAGCCAGCATGTGCCATGAGCCCACAAATATTCCCCCAGATGAAAGAATAGCCCTTCTTCTTCTTTTTTTTTGTCTTTTTGCCCTTTCTAGAACTGCACCAGTGGCATATGGAGGTTCCCAGGCTAGGGGTCTAACAGGAGCTGTAGCTGCCGGCCTACGCCACAACCACAGCAACGCGGGATCTGAGCTGCATCTGCAACCTACACCACCACTCACGGCAATGCTGGATCCTTAATCCACTGAGCGAGGCCAGGGATCGAACCCGCAACCTCATGGTTCTTAGTCAGATTCGTTAACCACTGAGCCACTACGGGAACTCCAAGAATAGCCCTTCCAGTGCCAGTCATTCAAAGACTGTCCAGCCAGCACCCAGAGGCTGCCTCATGTCACGAGTTCTGCTTATCTTCTAGAACCTTGCAGAATACCAGGCAGCTGCTCCACAGCAAGATCCCTCCCTCCGTCTCTGCTCCTCACCTCCCTGGCTTTGGAGCGGGGACCCGGCTACGACAAGCATGGCTCGTGTCTCTAAACGTGCGTCATTGCCACGGCAGAGCAGTGCCCTGGGATTTAACTCCCGGATGCGCTGATCCCACCTACAAGCTGTGCGGGACTCCCCATGAGAGCTGAGATCAGACAGAAAAGTGAAGCTCACAGAACTGACCCCACATATAAGGTGACTTCAGGAAGTCTGCCCCGCCCAGCCCTCCCTCCTATCCTCCCCCGCCCTCTGACCCAGTACCCACAACCCCCAATGGCAGCTCCTCCTTGCACAGAGTCTAAGCTCCAGGATCAAGTCTTTGTACCCCAAGGTCAATGTGGCAGAGGCCTACAAACATTTGCTAAATGAATGAAAGGCATGGCCCTGCTGCAGAAGCAAGAACTCTCTGGAGGCATAACAATCCCCATCCGTCAGTGGTCAAGGGCCTGTCGCCACCACGGCAGGGAGAAGGGCGCAACTGGCTTTGTCCCACAAGGGCGGGGGGCAGGTACCTCTGCCCATTAGCCCAGGAGCCGCCTCTGTCTTAAGAAACATCACGTTGGGGGTGGAGGGAGCTCTCAGGCTCAACACAGAGTCTTCTCCACACTTGCTACAGAGATTTGGTGCCAAAGGCTGCTGCAGAGATGCCTGAGGAAGCGGAGTGAGCCCAAATGTCAGACTAGTCGGTACAACATCACGATGCCAAGGGGCCAGACTGTGAGCCATGCAGAAAGGACAGCCCTACCCACCCCGTGAAGCACCTACCTGGCCTGGCCCCAGGCTCACACCTGTCACAAACCACAGAGGCTTACATAGAAATTGTAACACCAGGCTGTGTTCTCCGTCCTTTAAATCCCTAACTCATTTAAGCCTCAACAACCCTACGATGGAAGGTACTGAGAATCTCCCTACTTTATAGGCTAGAGAGACAGCGAAAGGTCAAGTAATGTGTCCAAGTTCGCACCGTAAGGGCCTGGGTTAGAATCCAAGCAATGCAGTGGTCAAGGCCATGAGTTTAGCCAATCGGCACCACTGCCTTGCACACGTATCTGGCTGTGCTTCTGTCCACACGTCTCTCACCTAAGGACGGCAGGCAGAGCCCTGCCTTCAGGCCCCACTGTCACCCTTGCTTACTGACTCCATCAGGCAGAAGGAAATTCAGCTACACAGTTTTGTGATGTATGTGGGGGGGAGGGAGCCGGATCTGCCTCCTGAAAGATGGAGGCATTATCCTGATAGAAGGCTGCCTGGTGCAGGCGGTGGCAGGTCCTGGGACCAAGCCCCAAGAGGTCCACACCCCACCTAGCCGCCTGAGATGGATAAGAGGGTCCTGAGAAGGGAAGGGACTTTGCCATGACATTCGCCAATTTGAGGCAAGAGTGACACTGGAATCCAGCTCTCTCGTCTCCTGGAAATCGGTACTTTCAACAGGGGCTATTCTTTTGGTCACATCTGAACCTCAACAGTTTCTGCCACTGTAAAACCTTGATCCTCAGAGCAGAAATGCAGTGCCTCGCCAAAGCACTCAACTCAAGAAGCTAGATAAAAAAGCAATAAAGTGAACCGAGGGAAAGAAGAAGGAAGGACTTGATAAACGACAGCAGAAAATAATGAATTAGGAACCAGAAAAGTGGACACAATAATAAATATACACAATAATAAATAATAAATGCAACCAAGAGTTGTTATTTGAAAAGACCAAGAAGATAAACAAACGGATGGAAATATTCAAAAAAGAAGACACAGATATTAAGATAAGGAATGAGGAGAAGATACAACCAGAGATATGGAAGAGGTGATATTAAAAAAAAAAAAATAAGAAAATGCATGGATACTCCATGCTGCTAAATGTGGAAATTTCACCAAAAGGTACCATTTTCTAGGAAAACATGAATTAGCAAAATTAACTTAAGAAGAGGTAGAAAATATGAACAGCCTAATCCCCTTAGAAAAAATATTACGAGTTGTTAAAAAAATTTTTTTTTCTTTTGGCTGCACCTGTGGCACGGAAATTCGTGGGCCAGGGGTCAAAACTGCACCAGGGCTAAAACCGGAGCCACAGCAGTGACAACGCTGGGTCCTTAATCTGAGGAACCAGGAAGGAACACCTGTTTAAAATTATTTTTAAAAACAAAGTGCCTCAGGAGTTCCCTTCATAGCTTAGCTGTTAATGAACCCAAATAGGAACCATGAGATTGCGGGTTCGATCCCTGGCCTTGCTCAGTGGGTTAAGGATCTGGCGTTGCCGTGAGCTGTGGTGTAGGTCGCAGACACGGCTCGGATCCTGTATTGCTGTGGCTGTAGTGTAGGCCAGCGGCTACAACTCCTGTTAGACCCCTAGCCTGGAAAAGACAATGTGCCTCATCCATTTAGATTCTTGGGCAAGTCTGTTTGTTTTTGTTTTTGGCAAGTTCTTTTAAACCTTCAAGGAACACATATTTCTATTATTAAGCTGATATAGCATATATAAAACTAAGAAAATCTTCATTTTGCCAAGCTAGCAAAATCCTGATGTAAAAATTTGACAATGGCTAGTCTCACAATTTATTGACATGCATGCAAAAAAATCTACTATTTCACAGATGAAGCAATAGAGAGAGAGAACTGTACACCATGACCAAGTAAGGCTTATTCCAGGTTTGCAAGGATACTCCACTTGGTTGGGAATTCACATTAATGTATCAAAGGAGGAAAACCATATGATTATATCAAAGCTGTAGGAAAGGCATTAGCTAAAATTCAATACTATTTCCTTATGATACCTCTTAGAAATAGGAACTGAAGCATATTTCTTTGATCTGATATTGATCTTAAATCTAGAGTCGATGTCATACTTAATTGGTGAAATACTTGAAGGATTCTTAGGAAAGTCAAGTGCATGTCAAGAAAACCCAGGCAAATCATGAGCCTGGAAAATCACAAGAAAATTAGCTCACCTACTAGAATCGATGAAGAAGTTTGATGAGTCAGCCAGGCAATGGATGTCTAGAGTCAATACCTTTCTGGAGTCAAGAGCTTCTCGCTATCTATTCAATTAAGTACAGAGTTTTTGGTTTGGCTTCCAAGTCTCTCCTCAATCTATGCCCCACCCCGCCTTGACCCTTGACCTTAAAGTAGGAGCCTCATCAACTCTTGCCTTCTTGCGCCATTCCCCAGATCTGCCCCCAAATGCCAAGTTTCATGTTGTTCCTTTCCTAACTGCCCTTCGGCCATTCCTGTCAATTAAGCATTCCAGCCAGTCTCCAAATTGCACCCTCAAAGCCTTCTCCGCTGTGAAGCCTTTCCTGGCTCTTCAGATATTTGTGCTCTCTGCCTCTTCAGCTACCCACCCCGCCCCAGTGCAAAGGGAGCATCGGGAGGAGAAGCAGATAAGCTGGCGGTGATGATATCAGTAGTGATAAGATAATATGCTTACTCTTTTATATTCATTACTTCATTTTATTGTCCTAACAGCTCCCATTATCATGCCCACTTTAATTTTTATTTTTTTATTTTTTTATTTTATTTTTTTGTCTTTTTAGGGCTGCACCTGCAGCATATAGAGGTTCCCAGGCTAGTGGTCGAATCAGAGCTACAGATGCTGGCCTATGCCATAGTCACAGCAATGCCAGATCCAAGCCGTATCTGCAACCTACACCGCAGCTCACGGCAACGCTGGATCCTTAACCCACTGAGTGAGGCCAGGGATCGAACCCACGTCTTCAGAGTGCTAGTTGGGTTCATTAACCATTGAGCCACGACGGGAACTCCCATACCCACGTTATAAAGAACGAATGAGGGATGAAGAGGTTAAGTAACTTGACTAAGATCACAGAGTAAGTAGGAAACCAGCTGAGATTTGCACCCAGGTAGCTGGATTCCAGCCCGAGCTCCTCTGGTAGGGATGGGAGTAGGTGTGTGAGTGGAAAGACAAAGGAGAAACCAAGCAAAGAAGGAGGGCTGAGAACTAGGGGGTTCAGTTGTTTAGGTCAGCAACTGGAAGGGGTGATTAGATTACTGCAGCAAAAAAACAAACAAACAAACAAACAAAAAAAAACGAGAGCAAGGGATAAAGACAGGCTGTCAGCAGCCTGAACAGAAAACGGATATCAATACCCATTTGGGAATAAACTCACCAATATTAGCATGTGGGCAGGGCCACACGGCACCTGGCACACAGCAAGTGGCTACACCTATTCTCAAGGGGACTAGGATGAGAAAACCCTCCAGAGCTCTTTTGCTGATTTGAGCCCAGTTTTGCTGCTGACCTGCTCTGGGACTCTGGGCAAGCCACCCCACTCTGAGCCTCAGTCTTTGCAACTTTAAAAGAGAGCTCATAGTTTAATGACCTCCAAAAGCCCCTACCCCCACCCCAAGTGCATGTTGGTATGTGTGTGCAGACACAACCAGGACCATCTAGCTGTGAGTAGATTGTTCCACCTTCAAGTTCAACTGCACTGCAGCCCTGGAACCTCCACAATCAATCCTGTGATGTACGCCGATGCCTGTCCTCCTCATGACAATGGCAGCTAGTGCTCTAAGCTTCCAGCCTCGGTGGGGCCTATGTCAGCTCCAGCAAGGGTTCAGGACCTGGGCATCATGCTGGTGGCTCATTCCATCCCCAGTCCCTCCCTCTCGCCCTCTGGGATAGCAGTGTGCACAGAGAGGAGCTGACCAATGGCCACATATATCCTACAAATAACTCTGCCTCTGAGTTCCCCGTTCCTGGGGAACTCCTTTACATTGTTCTTGGCTCCGGTTTTATCCAGTGTATGTCCCTAGAAGCAGAGGCTACAGCCTGTGGCTGCCTTTACCTTCCGTGGAGTTATCACTCGCGAAGGGTGAGGAAGGAAAGGACTGACAGCTTCTGTCCTCCCCAGCCTACTCTGCGCCAGGCGCCGGGGGAGGCTGCTCATGAACACGGTTCCATTTCATCCTTATACAATTCCTAATAAACTCTGAGACTGTGTGGGGAAGTCACAGGGAGACTGACCACAGCTCAACACGGAAAGGAAGGCAAAAGACACACTGATGTGGAGCATCCACTCTGCCCAGGCGTGAATCCTTGCTCTGCTAGTTATTAGATATGTGGCTTCAAGAGAGTTCCTTAATCAGGCTGAGCCTCAGTCTCCCCATCTGTAAAATGGAGATAATAATAGCCAACAACTTATCTAGAGCAAACGATAGCATGGAGAGGATGCTATGAGCCAGGCACACACACACACTCGTTTATTCCCACAATTATCCTATTGAAAAGCTACTATTATCCCCATATTACAGAAGGGGGAATGGAGGCCCAGAGGGTTTAGGTAATTTGCTGATAGTCACACAGCTAGTAAGAAAGCCAGTTTTCACACCCAGTCTGTGTGGCCTCAGGCCTGCGTTCTCCATCCTACGCTGGGCCAGCTGTGCAGTGATAACAACAACCTGCCTCTTTCGAGGTGTGTTGGGAGAGGTCAGTGAGAAGACGAATGTGGAACGCGTGGTCCAGCACCAGCCCACAGGGACCCCCACCCCGATAAACATCCTCTCAAAAAATAAATGGTAATTTGACACCAAAAGTGTAGGGAAAATATATCGAAATAAATTTTTAAGACCAAATAAATTCTGTTTCACGAAAAACTATGGAGTTCCCACTGCAGTGCAGTGGAAATGAATCTGACTAGTATTCATAAGGATGCAGGTTCGATCCTTGGCCTCGATCAGTGGTTAAGGATCCGGCATTGCCGTGAACTGTGGTGTAGGTCGCAGAGGCAGCTCGGCTCTGGCGTTGCTGTGGCTGTGGCGTAGGCCAGTGGCTATAGCTCTTACTGGACGCCTAGCCTGGGAACCTCCATATGCTGCAAGTGTGGCCCTAAAAAGACAAAAAAAAAAAGAAAAAGAAAATCACAGTGCCATTTCTCTGAAATATAATAAAGAAAATTAAGGAAGTCTGTCCAATTATATATACTCCAAGAGAAATGAAAACATATGGCCCCACAAAATGTGTATATGAATGTTCAAAACAGCCTTATTTATACTAGCCAGAAAGTGGAAACCATTCAAATATCCATAAGCGGATAAAGAAAAACGTGGTGTATCCATGTAATGGAATGTTTGGCAATAAAAAGGGATGAAATACCGATACGCGCTACAACGTGGATGAACTTGAAATCATTATGCTAAGCAAAAGAAGTCAGTCGCTGAAGGCTACCTACTATGTGATTCTATTAACAGCAAATGCCCAGAACAGGCAAATCTGTAGAGACAAAAAGTAGATTGGTGGCTGCCTTGGGCTGGGGGTGGGGGATAGAGGGGAAGAGAGTAACTGCTAAGATACGGAGTGTCTTTGGAGGGGTGATGTCGTGTTCCAAAATTGATCGTGGCGATGGCTGCCTCTTTGTGAGAATCTAAAAACCACTGAATCGTGTGCCTCATATAGGTGAATTGTATGGTATGTGAATTATATCTCAATAGTGCTGTTATTTTTTATGAATACCATCTATCATCACCATCAACTTGAAAAAGAAAGTCATTGGACACCAAAAACGTAGGAAGGACATAATATTAAACTGTTTCTTAAACCAAATAAATTTGTCTTTATGGAAAAAACTATACACTAAAAGAAAAGATTGATAGATTGGATTGCTTAATAAAACAGACAAAAAACCTTTTGCCTGGTAAAAACAATATGAGCAAAGCCAAATGATAAATGGCAGCCTGGATGAAATTATTTGCAGTAGATACCAGAGACAAATGGCTACTAAGAATTTACTTGTAAGAATCTAAAGGAAAAAGACCCAAAATCCCAGAGAAAAATGGGCAAAATTTGTGAACATAAAACTTAACGAAAAAAATATATATATATACATGTAAAATGACTCAAATTGAAAAGATGTTCAGGTTCACTCATAATACTAGAAATGCAAATTAAATGCAAAATGATAAAACCCCATGTGGAGGGGGCTTTGGCAATATCTAACGAAACCGTACATGCACTGACCCTTCCAACAAGCAATCCCACTTCTAGGGATTTAGGCTGAACACAGGCACACCTTCAGCAACACACGAACAAATATGCACGGGTTACTCACTGCAGCACCATCTGTAACTTCAAAGTCCTGGAAACTATCTAAAGGCTCAGATCTAGAGAACTGGGTGAATAAACCGTGGTGTACACACACACACACACGCACACACACACACACACACACTGGATGTGCAGAAGAATGAGAAGCCACTGGGCCTCACCTGGCCCAGGTGAAGGACGCTAGGACTGAATCTTGGCCCGGGAGGCCTTTGCAGCAGGTTGCTGTCCTCCACACAATCCCAGGTCACAGCCCTTTAGGGAAGTTCAAGTTCAGGTTCCAAATGACTAGTTTTGGAAAACCTTAAAGGGACAACAGTAGGGAAGGGACACAAGTAGACTGTTGGCCTTGGAGGTGTGTGAGTTTGGCACGCTCAGAGTACAAACTGGTGTGTGTAGGGGGTGGGTAGGGCTGGCTGAGACATGCCACAGCTGACACAGGTGGAGGAAGTGACCTCTGGAGGCCAGAGCCATCCCCAGGGAGGAGGTGCTCAAGGCAGAGCAGAGGGTGTCAAGCTTGAGGGGGCATGAAGCCACCTTCGTCTGCTCAAACTTTCACACAGGCCCTTAGTGGCCTCCAGAGCCAAATCTCCACTCCTGGGACTGGCAGGGCCTGTGGAATTTGGAATCAAACAGGCTCAAGTTCAAACATGCCACCACCACGAACTAGCTATGTGATCTTTGCCAAATAATAGCATCATCTGAGCTTCAGCCTTCCTTCTATAACTGGAAAAATCCCGTGTTTAGGAGGAGCAAAATAACAGTGCTTGCTGTGACAGTATTAAAACACGCCTGCCAATTCTTTGCTAGCCTTCTCATGGAGGAGTGGGGTCTGGGTCCCCTCGCCTTGAATCTGGGCCACTTTGGTGACTGGTCAACCCACAGAGCAACAACTTCCTTAGAGGTTCCTATGAGCCAGGCCCTGGGCCAGGACTTGACACGCTTAATCTCAGTCAACACTCACAGCAACCCCAGGTGGGTGCTGTTCTCAGCCTCACTCTACAGATGAGGAAATGAAGCCTCCAAGCACTTGATGTGCCCAAGGTCATATCGATGATAATCCTGCTGGCTAACATTTTCGTTGCACTTACAAAAAGAGTGCCAGGCACTCTTCTAACACCAGGCAGCATTCCAAACTGTTCACTGTGCTTTATAGATATTAACACTTTTTTTTTTTTTTTTTGGTCTTTTAGCCTTTTCTAGGGCCGCACTCGCGGCATATGGAGGTTCCCAGGCTAGGGGTCTAATCAGAGCTGTAGCCACCAGCTAACGCCACGGCCAGAGCAACGCGGGATCCGAGCTGCATCTGCAACCTACACCACAGCTCACGGCAACACCGGATCCTTAACCCACTGAGTGCGGCCAGGTTTCGAACCAGCAACCTCATGGTTCCTAGTCAAATTCATTAACCACTGAGCCACGTGAGAACTCCTAGATACTGATTCATTTCATCCTCAAAAACTCTATACAGATTTATTTCATCCTCAAAAACTCTATACAGTAAGTGCTCTTATTATCCCCATTTAACAGATTTGGAGCTAAAATGCAGAGGTCAGGTACCTGCCCAACGTCCCATAGCTCGTAAGAAATGGAGCCATAGCCAAACCTAGAGGCATTCTGGCATCAGATTCCTCACACTCCCCCAACGCACTGGGCACCTGTCCTTTCCCTGCCCCTAAACTGGGGGTCCCCAGCCAGCCAGAGCCTCTCACGTCCCTCCCTCCCCTGCACTGGCCTGGCACACAGCAGATGCTCTGAAGATGTCTCCCAAGGTGAAATCAACCAAAAGACATCAGTTCAACCACCTGAAAGTAAGTTTGGCTCCCGTCTCACCAAACATCTCAGTTCGTCACCAACTCCACAAGGTAACTAGGCCTGATTTATCTGTTTTTTTTTTTTTTTTTTTGCTTGGATGCAACTTTTTCTTTTCCATACAGTGCATTTCTAGGTAGGCTCTCTCTACGTACACTAATGGGGGGAAATGCGAATCCAATTAACTTCAAATTTAGCTCATAATGAACTTATCTCATTTTGCTACCAGCTCCGTTCTCATCGTGTGGCAGTAATTAACCACTGGGGGTTGTCACTCCCAGACACATGACATGGAGATCTTCCCAGCCCTCACTTCAAACCCTCACAGAATTCATTACCCTGACAGTGTGCAAACCCTTCACCGTGAATACCGCAGGGCACCAGCCAAACTGCCTCCCTCTCTGCCTGACTGTGTGTGAGTGAAAGAAGAAGGCGAGCCACCGAGAAGCCATGAATTAGCACGATCAAGATGGGAGCAGGATGCTGGCGATGGCTCAATGGCCAGAGAAGTTCCGCCAGCCTTGACAGCCCTGGGCTAGAAGTTCTGCCCAGTGGAGGATGGGCTCCACGCATAAGGTCCCAGCTGTAAGAGAATTAGGTGGAACTGGCTGGGGAAAGCAAAGTCCTTTGGAAACTGGCGATCATATCCGTGGTGGAGACTTTTTTCTTTTTTTTTTTTTTGTCTCTGCCTTTTCTAGGGCCGCACCCGCGACACATGGAGGTTCCCAGGCTAGCGGTCTAACAGGAGCTGTAGCTGCCAGCTTTCGCCACAGACACAGCAACGCAGGATCCGAGCCGTGTCTGCAACCTACACCACAGCTCACGGCAATGCCAGATCCTTAACCCACTGAGCAAGGCCAGGGATCGAACCCGGAACCTCGTGGTTCCTAGTCGGATTCGTTATCCACTGAGCCATGATGGGAACTCCGTGGCGGAGACTCTTAATGCTGAGCAAGCCTGCACACTCCAGGCAGGGCAAGAGTGACTTGCAGTGTGACGTCAGGTCTGTTGTCCCCGCTGAACACTCCAGCAGTGGGAACAGCTGGCCTCTGAGGGCTTTTTTTCTGCTCCAAGATTCTCTAAGTCAGAGGCATCACTTTACCCCTGTGTTGATAGAAATGGAGGTGGTGGCTGGCTGCTGTAGCCATGCATGTGGCAGGTCCTGTCCGCCTGGCCTCAGCACTTCTGCCCACAGCATCAGGCCTCCTGGAGCCTCTGGATCAAATCCTAGTGAAAGGACGTGAGCATCAGTCTTGTTTTCCTGTCTCCAGGAAGGGAACTTCCAGCAGGAGACCAAGGCTGCCCTCTATTGCCACGGCCCCCTCGCCAAATGTCCACACGGGTGACCAGGCACCTGGCCCGGAGAGCAGTTCCTACTCAGCTCCAGTTAGTTTCCAGAAGTAGCTAGAACTCTGGTTTCCCTTCCTTTGGGAATCTCCTATCTGTGGGAATTTTGACTTGAATCCAGTTTTAAAAATATACACTGAAGGCCAAATATACACTAAAACTTGGCCAAAGGCCCTGTTTAACCCACAGACTGCCAAGTTTGAACGTTTACCCATCCTCAAAGCCTGTCAAATCCTATCTGAACCACCCCTCATTCCTACCCCCGCCAGCTTCATCAGCTGCCAGGCCTTTTAAAGACATGAGCCCTGCCTGGGTGTCCAGGGAACAGACCAAGGGGGCCATCGCGGTGCGACTGCTGGGGACCTGGGCCGTGAGCACAGCCAGCTCCCCTGGGCCACTCGAACCTCCTGCCATCTTCCTTATTTCTGTGGGTGACAGCCCCACCCTCCCAGCCACACTGGCTTCAAAAACACCCTCCTCCCCAAGCCCTGTCTTCCTCCAAGTCCCTCGTGACTGCACTGCCTCGGTGCCCTCCTCTCCCTGGCCCTGACCGGCCCAGGTCAGACTGTTCCTGCCTCTACTCTGTTTCCTGGAACCACCTCTCAGCCCCCCGCCCTGCCCCGGCCCCGCCATCCGTCTGGACTGGCTGTCAAGACCCCTCTTCCTGGAGTTCCCTTCGTGGCTCAGTGGTTAACGAATCCGACTAGGAACCATGAGGTTGCAGGTTCGATCCCTGGCCTTGCTCAGTGGGTTAAGGATCCTGCGTTGCCGTGAGCTGTGGTGTAGGTTGCAGACGCGGCTCGGATCCCGCGTTGCTGTGGCTGTGGCGAAGGCGGGCAGCTACAGCTCCTGTTAGATCCCTAGCCTGGGAACCTCCATATGTCGCGGGTGCGGCTCTGCATAAAAGGCAAAAAGACAAAAAAAAACCCAAAAGACCCCTCTTCCAGAGCCCCGGCTTCCAGCTCATCCTAGAGGACAGCTTGGCACCACAGAGGAACTCGGTGAGGGTTCTGAAGTCAATGCATCTGCTTCTGTCTTGGTTCAAGAATTTAACCAGAACTGCAGACACTGCTAGCACATGGTCCCAGAAAACCTTTCCTCAGTCACAGAACCATGAGAAACCTTTTTGCATGTTTAGAAATATTATTTAGGAGTTCCCACCGTGGCGCAGCAGAAACGGGTCCGTCTAGGAACCAAGAGGTTGTGGGCTCGATCCCTGGCTTCGCTCAGTGGGTTAAGGATCTGGCGTGGAGGTGAGCTGCGGTGTAGATCATAGATGCGGCTTGGATCTGATGTGGCTGTGGTTGTGGTATAGGTCAGCAGCTGCAGCTCCGACTGGACCCCTAGCCTAGTAACATCCATATGCTGTGGGTGCAGCCCTCAAAAGCAAAATATATATTTATATTTATATATATATATTTAAAACCTAAAGAGGAAAGGTCATAAAGGTGGGAAGCAGAAACTTTCGATGTCACAGGGCTCTATTTAACAGACACACCCAAAGATCACAGCTCCAAGAGACTAGCCCTGTGTTTGACGGTTTTTTACTCTTTGATTAGAGCCCAGAAATGGGAAAGTTACATGTTAATGCATAGATTTCTAGCAAGTAGAAACGATAACCCCAAAGGTTTGGGTTTATTGCCTTGTAGGACATTAAGTAATTTTGTATCTAATCTAGCCATTTTATTCCAACATTTTAGAAAAATGCCTTTCTCCGCAGATGATATAAGCCCTGTTCCTCAAATGCTCTTGGAGCCACTTTTATCTTTTTATAGTTTCCCTCATTAATTTACGAGTTGAATAAAATCTTCACGTGTTCATTCTATATTTGTCCATGAGTTATGTTCCTAATTTTTTAAAAATTATACCTTCGCACTCATTAGAGGAGAAAGTCATCCACGCCCTAGTGACATGAGTGGCTGATTTTTCAACCAGCATCAAAGCAGGTGACCATAAACACCAGCCACCTTAGGGGAGGGAGAGAGAAAGAGCCCAACACCCGGATCCGGGGAGAGGATTAATCCTGCTGCACAAACCCTGGTGTATGCGTATATGGACTGCATACGCCACAAGGCTCATTCCTTCCAGCTGGTGTTTGAAATGTGTGACAGTTTGAACAGGGGCTGCTCTGGAGTCTCCCTTTGTTTGGACCTGCCACCAGCAAAGGGTGTGTAAATCGGGAGTGCTGAGGGGGAGTGTTTCACCTAGAGGGGAAAGGGGGGCCTTGATGGAGCCGGTCAATTGGCCTGCATACAATGGATGTGCTAATTGCAGATGGGCCCATCCGTCATTAAAGCAGACCCGGCCAGCTCCTAATGACAGGTTTATTAGCCATTAGTTTAGATGGTGCTATTTACTTAGAAAGAATAACCTTCAATTTCTTTTCCCCAAATCACTTAATCCCCACTCTCAACTAATTCTGACTGGCCCTCCTCTAATTGCCCCAGCTAAAGATGTAATCTGGATTTGCCCCGGAGACAACTCTGAGAATTCATTCATCAGGGCTCTGTTTACTTCGCAGCCTCAACCCTCCCCATTCTTTCATTGGAACCCACCTCATCTACTCCCCAGGAATCACTGAGAACTTCCAGATTCCAACAACTCTGTTTCACTGTTTGAATTTCATCTGCCTGGCATCTTAGAGCAGACACTGGGGCTCAGTCAATATTTCCATGTACTTTTTTTTTTTTTTGTCTTTTTTCCTTTATCTAGGGCCGCACCCGCGGCATATGGAGGTTCCCAGGCTAGGGGTCTAACAGGAGCTGTAGCTGCCGGCCTACGCCACAACCACAGCAACGCGGGATCCGAACTGCGTCTGCAACCTACACCACAGCTCATGGCAACGCCGGATCCTTAACCCACTGAGCAAGGCCAGGGATCGAACCTGCAACCTCATGGTTCTTAGTCGGATTCGTTAACCACTGAGCCACGACAGGAGCTCCTCCATGTACATTTTCCACATGGTCCTCTTCAACCAGCAACTGTTGATCCAGCGTAATCAACCGACAAAGCTGGGTTCTAATGAGCAAGGGTGCAAGGAGACTCTGCCATACTCATGGCTCCAGGCCTCCCTGCCAGGACAGGTACTGCTCAGAGGCCTGACAGAAGACAGTATTTTCAGCAGAAGGACAGTGAGGGCATCGGTGGGCTAGCTCAGGTTTCCACTCATTCACTGGTTCACTCATTCATTCATGCATTAGTTGATCCCCACTGAGTTCTAGCACCAGAGGACCTGGGGCTGATGATGATGATGATGATGATATTCAACAATAACAATGATCATATATGCCGCTTTTACCAGGCACCAGGCACTATTTGAAAGGTTTGTGTATAGTATCTCACGTAAGTGTCACAGCCACTGTGGGAGATATAAGCCTTGATGATTTCCAGTTTTCAGATAAGATACCTGGCTAGAAAGAGGTGGTCTTGGAGACAAACAGAGGCCATTGGATGCCAGAGCCTGTACCTTTATCTCCTCACACTATTTGGCTTCAATAGGTGAATTGCAAACACAAAACACACCTCATTTTGGACAAGTCCATTTCTAGGACTTTACCTATGGAAATACACAGAAAGCGCACCAAGATTTACACTTAATGGGAAGGAAGAAAGGTGGGGAGGGAGGGGAAGAGACAACCCAAGTGTCCATCACAATGGCTGGGTGAAATAAATTATGGTACTTCCCTATAATGGAATATTACACACCTTAGAAAAAGTGAGGTAGATTTGAGCGTGTGGATTGTGGAAAGAGCACCATCCCTGAGTAAATAAAGCAAAGTGAAGAAGAAGACTGTGCACAGTGTGGTTTTATTTGTGCTGGTAAGAAGTAGATAAAGTTTATCTGCTGATAGATGCACAAAAATGTTCCTGAAAGTACACGTGAGACTTGGTTAACTTAGGGGTGGGATTACGGATGGGAGGGCTGAGGTTGGGGAAAGGAGAACTATTTTTCATTTTATATTTTTCTGTATGGGTTGAATATTTAATCACAAGCATGTATTACTTTTTATTCAAATTAACTTTGTGATTAAAAATTAACTTTTTCTTAAGAACCAGACACTGTCTGCGCCCCAAGGGGCTCACCGCCAGTCTTAAAGGAGAGATAATAATGAATCCAAGATGCACGGCGTACATACTGCCCCACCCCCGCCCCGTTCCCTCCTCTGCGGCTCTTGGACCAGAGCTGTCACGCGGTTACTCCTTGCTTATGAGGACAGCACCATAATGCTAGGAGCACCTTGGCCAAGTCCACATCCATAGCTCATGGTCCCATCAGGTCTCCCCAAGCCAGCATCCAGCCCTCACGGGGCCAGTAAATACTGTGATGTTCCGCTGGTCTGAAATGTGCCATCAGGCAACCTCAGCCCTGATCATCTGGCTGTGAGTAGCCGAAAGGGGGGCACCAATCCTGTCCCTAGAGTCCCCTGGGTACCAGCTCTGGCAGGCTGAGTCCTCATGGGCACACAGTCGCCATGAGCTCAGCAGCTTGGTTTCCCAGCCTCCAGCAGCTTGAAAAGAGCAAAATAAGAAGGAGAGACTACTCAGCCATAAAAAAGAACAAAATAGTGCCATTTGCAGCAACATGGATGGAACTAGAGACCCTCATACTGAGGGAAGTAAGTCAGAAAGAGAAAGACAAATACCATAGGATATCACTTATATCTGGAATCTAATATACAAGACAAATGAACCTTTCCACAGAAAAGAAACTCATGGATTTGGAGAACAGACTTGTGGTTGCCAAGGGGGAGGGGGAGAGGGAGTGGGATAGGCTGAGAATTTGGGGCTAATAGATGCAAACTACCGTATTTGGAATGGATAAGCAACGAGATCCTGCTGTACAGCACTGGGAACTATATCTAGTCACTTATGATGGAGCATGATAATGTGAGAAAAAAGAATGTCTACATGTCTGTGTGACTGGGTCATCTTGCCATACAGCAAAAACTTGACAAAACACTGTAAAGCAGCTATAAGGGAAAGAATAAAAATCATTATTAAAAAAAAAAGAAGAAGAAGAAGAAGAGGGAGAGGGACTCCTAGAGCCTGGCAAACTGACGTTAGAAGTGAAGGTGACAGGTGAGCAATAAGGGCGGAGACAGGCAGATAATATAATCTGACATAAGGAGCCCAAGCCTCAGCAGACTGGGTGCTTGGCAGAGGGCAAGGCGCCTGCTTACAGACCTCCAGAGACTTCGCCACTGCGGTGGGCGAGGTTCAGTGATGCTGGTTCACGGAGACGAACCTGGGTGCTGTCACTGGAGGGGGGTGAACGTCTGTCTCTGCAGCCCGATTATGTGCCTTTCTTATCTGAGAAACTGATATGACAAACGTGTGCTTTGAACGTTGGCTTGGGACCTATATCATCCTAAGTAGCAGATGGAGAAAAGCCCGACTGTCCATCTCAGTCCGGGGTGGGTCCCTCGAGAACCCTTGCGCGGAGCATGGCAACGGAAAAGACCGCCCAGAGATTCGACGGCTGATGGAAACCTGCCCCGCCTCCACTCCTGGTTACGGTACGCGCCCACCCAAGCTGGCTGGAGGATATTGAAAATGTACACTTGCCTCCCAGTGTTTCAGAACCACGGAGTCCCGCGGCTGGACTGAAAGTTGGAGGTGTCCCAGTCCCCCTGTCCCCAGGCTCGGTGCTGACAGTATTCTCATTACATTTGCCTATCAGGCTGCTCATGAAGACGATACCTCCCAAGTCTAATGCTTGGAAACATCTTCCTTCCTGAGAGTCGGATTACACCTAAACTAGATGACTGCTAAATGGAAAGTGGAATGAATGAATGAGCAGACAGAAAGCACTGAGTTCCCTTGAGGTGACCTTCCAGATTAAGAGGACATTCAGTCTTTGTAAAAGAGTCCAGTATGGCACGGTTGTTAGAGACAAAGGCCACTGGTTGGCAGACCCGATTCAGACATTGAGTCCATACTTGCTAGCTGTGTGATCTTGAGCAAGTTGCTTGGCCTCTCTGTGTCTCAGTTTTCTCATCTACACATGAAAATCTGCCTCACTGAGTTGCTGTGTGGATTGAATGAACAAACGCCATGTCAAGCCCTGGGCTCGGGGCCCGGCATAGAGCAAACACCCAAGAATGCCATCATAGTGTCACAGCTCACCCGGAGCACAGCCAGATTAATCTTTGAAAGTGTGGCTCTGCTCACATCAGGCTGCTCTCAGAAACCGGCAAGGGCTCCCTACTGCCAGCACAGCAAAAACGGCACCAATAGCTAAGAGCACAGTCCCACTCTGGGCCCAAATCCCAGCCCTGATTCCTACCAGCTTTGTGACCTTGAGCAAGTGACCCCACCTTTTCCTCACACATTTAAGGAAGAGGGAAGACACCCCAACAGTTCCTCCCTGGTGGGGTCCTTGCGAGTTAAGCCAGTGCCTGCCTCGGACCCCCCCTCACTGCCCACTCCCCACATAGGTGGATGGCCATTTCCTGCTCCTCATCTTTCTTTGTGCCACGTAAAACATTTGAAGAACAAAATGTGAAAGATGGTAAGTGAAAGAGGAAGTTATACTTTACACAAAGGTGGAACGCCACAAAACACTCCCCACCCGCCCTGGAATACTCGCGGTGGGGTTGAATTCACATAAGATGGACGGGAGTTCCCATCGTGGCACAGTGGAAACGAATCTGACTAGGAACCATCAGGTTACAGGTTCGATCCCTGGCCTCGCTCAGTGGGTTGAGGATCCAGCGTTGCCATGAGCTGTGGTGTAGGACGCAGATGCGGCTCGGATCCTGCGTCGCTGTGGTGTAGGCCGGCAGCTGTAGCTCCAATTCAACCCCTAGCCTGGGAACCTCCATATGCCACAAGTGTGGCCCTAAAAAGCAAAAAAAAAAAAAAAAAAAAGACGGACAGATGGCAATCACTAGCTCTATTGAGCTCTTTCTATTTGCCAGGCACTCATCTATGTGCTTTATATGCCTTGCCTCATTTAATCATCAAAACAATCCTGCAAGGCAAAAATTATTATTGTTGCTGTTGCTGACACTGCAAGGATGAGCCTAGCGGTTAAGCACACAGGCTGCATACAGGCTCTGGGAGTGGAACACAGGATTCAAATCCCAGCTCTGCTTTTTACTACTTGTTTTGTAACCTTGAGCAAGACTCCACCTCGGTTTCCTCATCTATAAAGCGGGCTAATGTAATGCCACCTCCGTAGACTGTTTAAAGGATTAAAGAGTTGGTACACATGACACCCTTAGCGAGGTGCCTGACCCATAAGTGCTCCCAGCTATGCCTGTTATGACCTCCAATATTCAGAGGAGGCCACTGAAGCCGAGAGAGGTTGAGTGACTTGCTCAAGGTTGTTGTGTGGATTGAATGAATAAACGCTCCGGGTGAGCTGTGAAGCTATGATGGCATTCTTGGGTGTTTGCTCTATGCCGGGCCCTGGGCCCAGGGCTTGACATGGCAGAAAGCGGGCCAGGTACGGGCTGTGGGGGCGCAGGATTAGAAATCAGGCAACCTGTGCTCTTAACCCCCAAACCTAGGATGGTTTTGAAATAAAGTCAGGTATGGTGGGAGACACCTACTGGGCCTTTCTAGCTAAAGGGTGAGAGCAGGGCTGGAGGACTGAGTGTGAAGGCCCTCGACTGGGGGATCAGAACGCCTCTCACTTCCTTACCTGCCTTCAGGCAGATCCTCCCCTCTCTGAATATTCTCAGCTGTGAACTGGAGTCACAATTCCAGGCCACCCACGTGGGAGGAGGTCAGAGGAAGGGAGAGACGTGAGGAATGTATATGACCAGGTTCTCCGCCTCCTTCCACATTTGGCTGACAGCCCATTTATTTTAAGAAATAATCAATAGGTACAGGTCGAAGTCAGAAAAGCCTCAGACAGGCTTCTGATCTCCTGTAAAGCGACCAAGGCCTGTCGCAAATCCTAAACCACGGCCTCGGCCATCCACTTCCGGTCCAGAGGGTAACAGGCTGGTGGGTGTCACGAGATCCGGGCCCAGAACCAACAGAGCCCAGCTCGATAACGCCCCCACCGCTCCAGCTGTCTCCCCAAACCACACTGCAAGGCCGAAATTGGAAACCGCTTCTTAAGGGGCCCCACGAGAGGCAGGCTGAGCAGGTGCGCTGCTCGCAGGGGAAAACCAAGCCCACCCCGCAGAGACACCTCCTAGGGTGCACGGCAAATTAATGCGCTACAGAGAACACGCATTAAATCGCGCTGCTGGCCTGCGCAGCGGGCTGCTGGAGCGCCAGCCCCTCCCTCCCCGCCCCTCCCCTCCCACAGAGGCTGGGTCAGGTGCTGCATCTGAGAAGCCCAGCGTAGCTCCCGGCTCTTGTTTGCAAGCCACTGTCAGTTCTGGGATCGCCCGTGCCCCGCCTCCACCCCGGGCCAGCGGGGACCCCCAGATGGGGTCGCAGAAGTGAGAGCGCTTCATGCAACTCAGCAGGGGCCCTACTGAGCGGAAGCATCCTGTGGGGGCAAGTGCATGAGTCAGTGGAGCCTGGGTTCAATTTGCCAGTTAGTCATCATCTCAGTGCCCACAGCTGGGAAAACGGAGGCTCAGAGGTCCCACGTACAGCGAAGACAACAGAGAGATTTGGTTCCCGCAGTCAGCTTGCCGGAGGCGGCAGCGCGGGGACTGGGTAGGGTTCCTCCAAGGGCATCGGGAGCCGGGCTCAGGCTGAGGCAGGGCAGGGAGGGCGGTACTGGTGGGTCCAGTCACACCCGTGAATGAAGCCTGAGGGGCGGCACGCTTGGGGCTGGTCTGCGTTTCCTCCAGCACCGGCAGAAGTTGGAGCGAGGTGGGCAGGCAGGTGGGTGAGGCATGAGGGCTGAGGTCCCCGAGGTGGGACTGAGAGCAGGTTGAGGAGAAAACATGCCTGTTCTGTGAACAAGCTTCACACTGTCTCGAAAGCCACTTTGGAACTGGGGAGCACCAGGGGCCCAAAGGACACAGGTCATCAGGTGCGGTTTCCAGCTGTGTTCCTCAGGATCTCTCACGGCACCTCTGGTGCCTCTAGGATGGCCACCCCCTCAACCACTGAACCTCGATTCTGACTATTTATTTTGCCTTTTTTTTTCCCCCCTTAGGGCTGAATCCACAGCCTATGGAGGTTCCCAGGCTGGGGGTTGAATCAGAGCTGTATCCGCTGGCCTACGCCACAGCCACAGCAACTCGGGATCTGAGCCGTGTCTGTGACCTACACCACAGCTCATGGCAATGCCAGATCCTTAACCCACTGAACGAGGCCAGGAACCTCATGGTTCCTAGTCGGATTCATTTCTGCTGCGCCACAATGGAAACTCCTGACTATTTAGATAAAGGGGTCCCAAGAAGGTTTCATCCGAATGAAAGTTTTTTTGACCAAAACTAAAAAACAAAACACGTAACACTTGTTTGAAAATCACTGATTGCCTATACTGCAGGTGAACGCAGAAGTGCCTTTGAGAGTGAGATCTGCCCAGAGCACCATGCACAGTCGGGCCTGGGCCCTACAACCATCACAACCCCCCATCTAAAGAGGAACAGGCGCTGATGAACAAGCCAGGTTCCTGCCCAGAGACACCTGGTTTTTCTGCTTTTAAACTGGCGCACGCGTGTGTGTGTGCGTGTGCGTATGAGAAATTTTATCTCTTTGTAGTTACTGAACCTGCTGGACAGGACCCGGTAGGAGAACACACACAATAATCAGACTTCCCGGAATTTGCCACTGGCTTCCTCCCTCTGTGCTACCAACAAACAGCTGCACCTCCATGAACCCAGCTTTCCAAACCCGTAGAATGGGCGTATACCCTTTGCCCTGCCTGGGCTTTGGAAATGGAGGAAGGAGAGGGAGAAACAAGGAGGAGGAAGAGGCCGGAGCCTTCCGGTGAAAAAAATGGAAACATTCAAACATGCAACCCAAAGTGGCAGCAGTTTGAGTTTTAAAGTCCCAAGGGCCAGTGCTTTCAGCCACCCCCGCCAACCACGCACTATTTACGTGGCCTCAGCAGGTTTCGTGATTTCTGCCCCTCAGTTTCCTTATCAACAAAATGGGGACATAATACCCATGTCACAGGATTATCTGAGGTCTGAGCCAGCACGCCTGGGAAGAGGAACGGTGTGGAGCCTGGACTCAGGGCCAGCATGCGGTTAAAGGCCTCTCCCCTGCCCCCTGCCCCCTGCCCAGGCTCCAGGTCCCCAGGATCCCCCTCCCACCACCACAGCCCCCACCCCGCTCCAGCGGTCCCCACCAAAATGAACCTCACCAGGCAGGAGGACTCGGAGAATTAAAACACGCGATCAAACTGCTTCTTGACGGGAAATGCTTTAGAAATTTTCGGCTCCATTTACTTCTCAATCTAATTTTGTCCTCGGATGCACATTATGCGCGAGATGGATCTCATGTGGTTTGCCCGCGCTCCGCACACCAGCAGGAGGCAGCCCGCATCTCGACTGCCGCTCGTGTCTCTCCACCACGTGAGTGGCATAATGAGGGCACCCCAGGCAGGAAGGCCCGGCCCGGACACCCTGGCACCCAAGGCCCAGCCTCTCCCACCAGTGCCCCAGGTGGGCAGGCGTCGGGGGAGCTGTCACCAAGTCAAAGCCTCTCCACCTCCACAGCCAACTTGGGGCCCCCCCATGCAGACACCCCTCTACTGTCTCCCTGCCTCCCTCCAGGCTCCCCCAGTATCCCAGTTGCTCTACACGTGGGTCCTGCACTCCTCCCTCCACCACCCCTGGGTCAAGTCCAGACCCCTCGCTGCCCTCCACTCCCACCCCAGCTCCAAAACGCTTGCTTTCCCCGCCGCCACTGCCTTGCCTCCAAACCCCAGCAAATGTTGCTGCCCCGCCTTTGTAGCTCCAGGCAAACTCCACCCACGTCACCTCCTGTGACAAACCTTCCAGATGCCTGGCCCTGCCCCCTCCACACCCTGGTCCTCTCAGAGCCCCTGTGTCTGTTCCCCATCAGCGCTCATCAGACTGCCCAGGATGACTGTCCCTAAAAGACATGGGACAACACTTCCGGGGCAGATATGGTGTCCCATTCGTCTGTTTCCCCAAAGAGGTGGCACAGTACTCAGCTGAGGCCAGAAAAATGCTTCCTGGTTCGTTCATTCATTCATTCATTCATTCATTCGCTCAGAAAAGCTTTCCAAGCCATTCTTCTAGGGCCGGCCCTGTTGAAGGGGATTCTGCGACCTTAAGAATAGGACGCTTTCTCTTTGAGACCAACAGGTGGTAGCTTTCTATCCTCCTCGCTGGAGAAAAGTCATCCGCCAAAGCTCAGAGCTACCCAAGTTCTAGCAAAGGGAAATGTCTCCAGCCAGCACCCCCCTTCCCCAGGATGCCCCAGGGCTGGGATTGGGCCACTGCGTCCCGACCCCATGCCCAGGCTCCCACTGCCTCTTCCCGCTAGGGCTTTCCTGGAATCCAGTACAGTCGTTTCCCCTGCTCTCTGGATGGTTTCTGGCCCGTGTGCAGATGTCTCTGAGTCTGAATTTAATGATGCCTCAAATCCTATGGAGGAGGTTAACTATAGTCGAAAAACGACTCAAAGAGCAAGATCCTCCTCATTGCCAAAGCCACGGAGCTTCTCAGCCCTTCTGTCTTGGATCTCTGCCTGCTCCCTAATTCTTCAAATATCTTTGGCCACCTGACACCTCTGAACATCCTTCTTTTGTCTGGGGAATTTTCCACCTTAAGAATTTAGCTCTTCAAGGCAAAAGTGAGGAGCTCGGTCTCCCAGGCTCCCTTGCAGCTCGGGCCGCAGGCATCTTCCTGGCTCCATCAAGGAGACACATGTGTGTAAGTCATTAATTCAGAGGCAAGTGACGCAAAGAAGCAGGTGCCTGTGGAGGTAGCGTTGCTGGTGGTGACATCTGGCGTCTACTGACAGCAGTGTGAGCTGAGGGCTCTGGGTTCACAGGCCAAGTTGCGGTATTTCCACAAAACCAGTCCCGTGGTGTGGTTCAGGTGCTCAGGCATGGTTCCTGGCTGTGAAGCCTCCAAGCCAGCCTGAGTGTCCTATTATTAACTTTTAGACAATCCCATTTCCGCTTAAGCAGCCAGAGAGAATTCTGCTGTTCCCACCTCAGAGCTGTGACTGCTCCAGGCTCCAAGACGGCGCGCATTCATGGTCTGCTTGGTCCTTCACCAGTCACCTCTCCCCAGACTTTTCCATGGCTTCCTCTCTCCAGCCAGCCTTGTTCTTGAGAGTTTCTTCCAACAGCTCCGTTTCCCTCAAGGCTTCCTGTCTACCCATCTTCACTAGGTGGCCCATCTCCTCTGTGCCCTTGACTTTCAAATCAGTATCCTCAGCCCTGACCCCTCCCCCACTGCCATCTGGACGTTTCCGCCTGGCTCTCCCTGGGGCACCACACAGTCCAGGTATCCAAACCAGTCCTTCTTCCGGTCATCTTTGTCTCAGCTGGTGGCTCCACTATCTACCCAGTCCCCGAAATTCCTACTAGGGGAGCCATCCTTGACATCTGCACCACACCTACCCCTGATATTTGCCTGTTGTCAGTTCTACTCTGCAAATTCTTTCGTTCACATTCATCTCCACTGCAGGTCCCGGTTCTCATCCTTTCTCTCCTGGACTTTTGCGATCACCTTTGATGAGTTCAGTCTTCTTGCTGGTCTCATCCGCATTCCACCCACCCTCTGTCAAGACCCCAGAGAGATTTCTTAGAAGATGCCAGGCCTTACTGAAAGCCCCTCAAGGCCCCCCAGCATCTGGAGTTATGATCCCAGGTCCTTTGTGGCCTCCTTGGTCCAACCCTCTCTCATCTCCAGCTGCAAAACTCACCACTCCTGGGGCGGCTGGCACTTCCTCACCCACCTGTGCAGAAAGCCCTGCTGTTTCTGCTTCTCTCACTTGTTCCTTCCGCCTGGTATTCCCTCCTCACTTGCGCTCCCCAGCCTGGCTAATTCCTATTCATTCCAATCAGCTCCAGTGCCACCTCCTGCAGGAAGCCTTCCTGGGCCACCTCCCTACACAGCCTCTGGAAGGCACAGGTGGCCCGCCTCTGCTCTTGTAACATCGAGCACATACTCCTCTCATTATAGTTCCCACCTTTTAAAAATGCTTTTTGCAGACTTTCGATGGGGCAGGGATCCTGCTAAGACTCTTCCATGCATGACCTCATTTGAGCCTCATAACAACCTTATAAAGAAAGGGTCGTTCTCATTTTCAGATGAGGAAATTGAGGGTCAGAAAACTGAAGTCACCATCCCATGATCAGCAGCTAGATGACGGTGCTCTCGGATTAGAACCCGGGCCGTCTGACCCCATGCCGCAGATTGCCAATGGTGGTATTCTCCCTGTTGTTTCACCCAGGGAGTTGCCCTCTGCATCTCCCTGATGTGGCATTAACCTTGACCGAGTCACTTCACCTTGCTGAGCCACGGTTTCTTCTTCTGCAAAACGGGGCTAGAGCCTCTCCTTGCCACACCCCTGCCCCAAAGATGGAAGGAAGAGTTGAAAAATAACAGCTCTAAAATCAGTCTGTAAACTGTAAAGAGTGGTGCACAGGCAAGAAGATATCAGCATACTTTTAGGAACTGAACAATTTCTTTGCTCGCCTTAGCATCAAAGGCCTATCATTTCTCCTTTTATTCTTTTTTTGCCATGCCTATGGCATGCGGAAGTTCTGGGGCCAAGGATCAAACCCGCTCCCACAGCAGTGACCTGAGCCACGGCACTGACAACACCAAACACTTAACCTACTGAGCCACCATAGAAATCTCCTTCCTTTAAAGTGGGGAGGACTCCCACTTTCTTCCCTGGACCACGTTGCCTCTGGGATTTTTAAAGTCTCGTCCAGCTATTCCCATCTCCCCTCTCCCGAAACACAACGGTGACAGTCAAGCAAAGAAAGGCGAGAGGGAAAAAAAATCCATAAAGGCTCAGCAAAGCGGCGGCCGGTGGAATTCTCCAGCTCCTGACCACTGGTTAGTGACGTCAGGATTTATAACTGTATTAAATGGTGTGACAGGCAGCCTTGATATATCAGTTCCCCCTTCTTCCCAAATCACAGACAATAAAAGCTTTGGCAGTGAAAGTCATTCATCATCATAAAGACCTGAGACATCCCAGTCATCAATTTCACTCACATCCTTAATACACTGGAGGGAGTGCGGGAGTCGAGCACCTCAAAAAGGGGGAGGAAAAAACATGAAGGAAGATTGAATAGGGATAATTACAAAGGTCAAAGAAGGGATTCCTCTGGGCAAGGGGGCATGGGCAGGGCCGGTCCCTGTCGGAGGTATGCTCAGCCCACAGAGAAACCGGGCAGGCGCTGGGCGAGCTCCTGGCAGGCCCTGCAGCCGTGGAGTAGGAGGCAGTTGCCCAGCTGCAGGATCAAGGAAGGAGGACAGGGAACCTTCGGCTGGGCTCCGTGGCTCCAGGCTGGATGCTATGGGCATCTTTTACTCCATCGGCCTCATTATATAAAAGAAATTTAAAGATAATAATAAAACAGCAGGTGTCTTTGGTAATCTACCCCCATATTTGCACAGATGGCTATTTGTGACGGCTGTGGATCTTTTTGGGGGCATCACTTTCTGAATAACTATCCAGGACTGATACTTTTGGTTGTGAAAGATACTGTAATACCACCGGGCCAGCCAGAAACCATCCTAAGGGCACCCCCAGCCATCCTGCACTCTCCCTCGGACCCTCTGGACACCCCCGATCCAGCCACCTTGACCATGGTGCTTCCATCAACAGAGATCCAAAAGAGGAGAGATACACCCCAAGGCCCCAGTCAACCAGGCGAGCCCTCCTGCGCCAGCCCGCTCTCCGCATGAGGACCAGGACAGCCCAGCAGACCCTGAGCACCCACTCAGGTGTCCTCCCTGCCATCAAGCCATGGGTCCCCGCTGGCCTGCCCAAGCACCTGGGCCAAGTCTCGCCACCCACCCCCCCGGACTGTTGTTTGATGTCTTTTTTCTTCCTAGGCGGGCAGGGCGATAGAGGAAGAGAAAGCAGGAAGCTGCAGCGGGTCTGGTATGAAGAGCTGGGGACATTAACTGGCTTGTTTCTGAACAGAACCGGGACCGAGGGGCCATGACCCTCTCCACGGGCGCTTGACCAGGGAAGAGGAAGAAAGGCAGCTTGAGGGACACAGTGACAACGATTTTTCTTTTGCTTTCTTTCCAGAAAATGACCAAAGTGTGTGTGGGTCTAGGTGGGGAGCTGTTGGAAGTGCCAAGCCCCCGATGCTTGACAAGGAACAGACTGGGGAGGGAGGTGCAGGGCTGAGTGCTCTGGGGTTGCCAGGGAGTCTCCAGGTAGCCCGGCCCAAGAAGGAACATGCCAGAAGGTACATAGGATAAGTCTCCCAGAAAGAAGGAATGATAATACCTGCTGTTGTCTGCCCACCTGCTCCACAGAACTACTTCCCTGAGGGCCTACTATGTGCTGAGGCTGCTGAGGTTTGTCTGGGTGCAGCCCAACCTACAGGGTGCTAGCTGTTGGCGGGTGAGTCAGCCCAATGGTCTTCAAGCCGGGAGCAACCGGGATGCAGACAAACCACGTCAGACACAACCCCCACACATGCATCTACCCATTAGTCTACTTTGTGCTCTGTTCTCCAAATCCGGCTCTGCCCGACTTGGACCTCCCCTGGTCAGTCCTCCCACCTGCCGCTGGCCCACCAGGTTCATAAGGAACAGTGTGGGACAGCGGTCAGGTGCGTGGCCTCTGGAATCTGACAGTCTGCGTTCGCAACCTGACTCCCCTACTTAGGACCTTGAGCAAGTTTCTGGGCTTCTGTGTCCCTCGGTTTTTGCATCAGTAAAATGGGGATAATAAAACTAACTTTCTCAGAGGGTTGCTCTGCAGACTAGATAGCACATGTAAAGTGCTTAAAACAACACCTGCTGCCTCGTGAATGGAGCCAAGTACTAGTTATCACTCCTGCGGGCGACTCTTGCCTTACTGGCTCCCCTTAAGGATTGAGATCAGCTCTGGGGAGAGAGCCCGTACCCTGGTCACCACTCCAGATGCCAACCCCCCAAACGGAGGTGGGGGGCGTGTGACTCCATCCTGGATCTGGGTCGACGGAGGCTTACAAAAGGAGTTATAGGGTCTTGAAAGGCAAACACTGCTCTGAACGGGCAACTCCAGGTAGGCAGCAGGTGCCCCTAAGGATTCATGCCCACGCCAGCCTTACCAAACATTTAGAGAAGCTCTAGCAGTGGCAGTAGAAATTCTACAGCCCCTGGGATAGTGAAAATAAAAGCTAATAGAGATAAATTAGACAGGGGCTTTTTTTTCTAGGCTGTGAACATGGGTGGGGGAAAAGACTGCAGACCAGTGGAAGCTAATGCATTGAAAGAAAAATAAGAATTGTGATAATTTCTTTCATTCAAATATCTCTTTTGCTCATCAAAGATGTGTATGTGAGCATGTGAATCGTATCAATAACCTTGATAATAACCTAGATGGATGGGGTTTAGGGTGACTAGTAACAATCAACCATAGTAGACAGCTTGTTTGTTCATCCGTCCATCCATCCATACACCCATCCATCCACCCAACCATCCATGCACACACCCATCCAGCCACCCAACCACCCAACCATCCATGCAACCACCCATCCAGTCACCCATCCAGCTACCCACCCACCCATCCATCCATCCAATCATTCAACAAACACTTTCCAAGTACCTTCTATATTCCATGCCCTATGGTAGTCAGAAGACAATTTAGAACCTCACAGTCTAAGGATTAAGTTAGGATGGACACAAAGAATTATAAGTCGAGGCACAATGAGATAACAAGTGGGCTGATGTAAGGCCCAGTCACCCCAACTGCAGGGCAATTGAGGAGGGCTTCCTAGAGGAACCAGGGCTTGAGGATTCCTCCCTGGAGACATGCCCTGAGGTTCCATGGGCAGGAATTAGCAGGGCTGCTGGTTCCTCGGTCCCTCAGTAGGTGTTGTGTGAACCTTTCACAGGGAAAGCCCTGTACCAGCTCACACTCACCTTCCTGCAGGGGACACAGGACCTGAGCACCTGGCACAGACAGGTCAAAAGAAAGGGAACAGCTCTTTACAGCTCATGGGCACTTCACCACAGTTCTGCAAGGAAGGGATGAGCCAAGATTGTAATTCCCATTGGGCAGATGTGAAAACTGAGGCTGAGAGAGAGAAAACACATCCCAAAGTCACCAGAAAGTTATGGCAGGGCTGGCATAAAGATCTATGACCCTGATCCAAATCAGCCCAAGGCTCTTCTTTTCACAGCAGACTACCATCACCTCTGGGAAAAGTACAGAAGCCTCCTACACAGAGGAACGAGCAGCAGCAAAGGCCTGGAGTCAGGACTGGGCATGGCTCGGTTGGAAGGTGATAAAAAGACAGGGCTGGGGAGTTCCCCTTGTGGCTCAGCAGTAACAAGATCAGCTAGTATCCATGAGGACATGGATTCGATCCCTGGCCCCACTCGGTGGGTTAAGGATTCGGCGTTGCCGTGAGCTGTGGTGTAGGTTGCAGACATGGCTTGGATCCCGTGTTGCTGTAGCTGTGGTGTAGGCTGGCAGCTACAGCTCTGATTCAACCCCTGGCCTAGGAACCTCCATATGCCATGTGTGCAGCCCTTAAAAAAAAATTTTAAAAAAAAGATCTAGGCCTGGATGATGGGTTCCATCAGGCATAGATGAGACAGACAGATGACAGTGGACCGGGAAGGTTGAGAAATGAGGATGGGAAGGGGGAAAAGTGAGTCTGGCACGAAGGGAGGGGACAAGGGAGCAGGTTCCTGAGCTGCCTCACTCAGTTCTCATCCCTCCCTGTCCCCATCTGCTCAATAAGGGAGTCGTGCTGATGATCTCCAAGGAGCCACCAGCATCAACACTCCAGTCTCTTGACCCTGGGTACCGGGGTTGGGCACAGCTGTCACAACACTGGGACAGATGGAGAAGATGCAGTGAGGACCAGCCAGTGCTCCCAGAGGCGGTGGGGAAAGGTCAGGCAGAAACAGCAAAAGAGGCACTGATCCCCCCCAGAGGATGGCCCTCCCGGGGTTCAAGGGAATGCAGAGTCTTCAAGGAGACCTTTATAGTGGATACTGGGGGGGGGGTAGACAACATCAAGGCCCCCAAATACGTCTACATCCTAATCCCCAGGACCTGTGACTACGGCGCCTTACAAAGCAAAAAGGACTTTACTGATATCATTAAATCGAGGATTTTTGAGTCATGGAGACGATCCTGGATTATCCAGCTGAGCTCAATGTAATCATCAAGGGTCCGATAGGAGGAGGCAGCCACAGAGAGAAGATGTGACAACAGAAGCAGAGGTCAAAGGGGACAAAAGATGGTACCCTGCTGGCTTGGAAGACAGAGGAAAGGACCGTGAGCCAGGGAATGTAGGCAGCCTCAAGAAGCTGGAAAAGGCAAGGAAGTTCTCCCCTAGAGCCTTTAGGAGGAATGCAACCCTGCCAACAACTTTTTTTTTTGGCCACACTCACAGCGTGTTGAAGTTCCTGGGCCAGGGATCGAACCCACACTGCAGTTATAACCTGTGCTACAGCTGTGGTAACGCCAGACCTTAACCAGCTGTGCCTTAGAGGCACTTCTGCCAACACTGTAATTTTAGGATCTCTGACCTCTAGAACTGAAAGATAGTACATTTGTGTTCCTTGAAGCCACGGAGTTCATGTTAATCTGTTACGGCAGCAACATGAAACTAATAAAGGGGGGGTCATTGGAAACATCCAGAACAGGGAGCTATCAGGCCAGCTCCACACTGGACAGAGCCCACCCCTAGTGAGCTCTTCTTCCATCCCCTTAAGGTGGCTCTAAACCTGGCTCTCTGGCTCAGGCTGCTTTCCTGAGCTCCAGATGTTTAAAACTACAGTTACATAGCACCTACTGTGTTCCAGGCAGGGTTTTTGAGTGCTTTTGAAATAGTAACTCATTTAATCCATGTAACAAAGTTCTATTCCCACTTTATAGATGAGCAAACTGAGGTATATACATGCACCATTGGAACCAAGTTCACTCATTCATAAGTGGAATAAGAGCTGCGATCCAAAGACAGGCAGTGGGGCTCCAGGTGATCAAATCCAGAACAAGAGCTTCTGCAGTTTGATCAGCCTGCATAGACCCCAGGCGCTGCCAGTCTAACTGTGCAGTGGGCGAATGTGAGAGAGGTCTGTGTGGATACCTCTGAAGATGTGGAGCTCACTACCAACAGAGGCAGTACAGTACAGGGCTTGGGAGAAAACCAGATCTGCTAGCTATGGCTGTGTGAACTCAGGCAATTTCTCTTAACTGTTAGCTGGGGTAAAAATAGTACCTAGTCTCATAGAGAAAGGGGTGAAGTGGACCAGAGCACATAACAAATGCTCAATAAACATTAGCTATTACTGTGATTATCTCCTAGGCAGCCTATTCCAGCTTCAGAGAGCTCAAACTGTTAAAAAAAAAAGAAAAAGTTCCTTGCACTCAGCTAACACTTGCGTCCCTGTGGCTTTTCCTGATGAGCTCCTAGCAACCACACCTCCCCTCTACAGCCCTGAGGAGGTGGGAGGGAGCTGCGGGGTCTCCAGTCTGCCGTCTCTAAGCTGACAGCCTTCGGCTGCCCATGGATGCCAAGGTTCCCTGCCTGCGCCCCTTCCTAGACCCTGTCCTTTTCTGTCCACAGCCCAGATATCAAATACTGAGAGGGACTCACCCCTTAGCCCTGAGGGAGGAGATTCTCTAGCCCGTATTGCTACAGAAGAGTTCGCGATGGTTCCTGCAGAACAACAAAAAGGATGGAAGTTCTGTGCCTAGCGACATGGGTGTTCATGAAACATGAAATCAAAGTTTTTTTTTTTTAAAAAGAGACCAACAGTAGGAAGAGTAAAAACCCATTTGTGGGAAATAAACTACGTGCATATAACCTGGCTATAGTTGCGTGGTTTTTTGTTTGTCTGCTTGTTTTTTGCTTTTTAGGGCCACGCTTGCGGCATATAGAAGTTCCCAGGCTAGGGGTCGAATTGGAGCTGCAGCTACCGACCTATACCACGGCCCCAGCAATTCAGGATCCAAGCTGCATCTACACCACAGCTCACTGCAACATCAGATCCCTGACCCACTGAGCGAGGCCAGGGATCAGACCCGCATCCTCATGGATACTAGTCAGGTTTGTCTCTGCTGAGCCACAATGGGAACTCCCCAGTACAGTTTTTTTATGCATAGAAAAGGTTCTGGAAGGACATATACCAAACCATCAACTCTGCTGACATCAGCAGAAAAGGCGAGGGACGGGGTGAGGGGTCATGGTCCCATGTTGCTGTACATAATTCCATTCCATTTGAACTTATTTCACAATGAGAAGTATTCCTTTCATAAAAGGAGTTATGAAAGCTGATGACGTTTCAGAGCAGAGAAACCAAGAGTTCATGCCTCCACCAGAACAGCTTACGTGTGGTCTCCTCCATGAAACATTCCCAAAACCCAGTCTAAAAAGAGCAATAGCTCCCCTCTTCATGCCTTCAAAACCACTTGGCTTCTCCCTGGTATTTCTCCTTTTTCTTTTTTCTTTTCTTTTTTTTCAAATTAAGTGGTTTGTGCTAACTTCATTTCCTCTTTATTTTTTCTCTCTTTTTTCCTTTTTTTTTTTGGCTGCCAACGGCATATGGAGCTCCCGGGCCAGGGATCAGATCTGACCACAGATTCGACTGAAGCCGCAGCTGCAACAACAGCAGAGCCTTAACCCACTGTTCTGGGCTAGGGATTGAACCTGCATCCCAGTGCTCCCAAGATGCAGCCAATCCCATTGCACCACAGTGGGAACTCCTTCTCTTTCCTTTTCTTATTTGCTCTGTCCTGTTTTGCCTTGTACGTGTATCCACATTTGCCTCTGCCATCAGACTATGAGTATATATATGGAGGGCAGGGACGCTACAGCCCGCAAGACCCAGCTTAGGCTAAGGTCTGATGTGAAGGAGGAGCTGGGTTTTGGCAGAGTGATGAGTGACTGAGAGAATGAATGAAAGATGAATGGCAACCGCTTTACTAATTGCCAGGAGCTACAGTTTGGTGTGATTTCTCCTGCAGATAATGGCAAGGCAGTGGAGATCTCTGGCCAGGTGAACAAGCTAATGAAATCGCTGTTTTAAAAAGATGGATCACAGCAGGGTTGGCTGAGAAGCTGGAAGCCCAGAGACCTGCTTAAAGGCTATTTGGTAAGGCTGGCTTCCAAGCTGTCTACAACGGTAAAAATCTATGAGTGTATTACCAGGACGGCCACCCAGCTTTGTTTATCCTACAAAATACAAGGTCAGAAAGAACTAGAGTACTTTCTGCTGAAATTATTTTTTTAATTGACACTGCACTTCACACAAATATTAATTCATTTATTCAACAAACAGTTCTTGGAAACGCTGTGCTAACTGAAAGCAAATCATGTTTTCCTTTGATGAGCATTTTCATTATAGAGATGCTTGCATTTCATTTTGGCTTTAAAATGATCAGACCTCCGGCTTCTCTGAACCTCTAAGTATCCTTCCAAATACTTAAGATTCCCAAAATTCTAGGTTTCTCTAGAATCTATAACCATGAGTCTATTCAACACATACTTTAAGCCCCAATTGGATTCCTTCCGAATCTTTCTGGAATGCAAATAGCGTTGAATTTCTGGAGAAAGTTCTGATCATGGATACTGAATTTTCTCTCTGGGTTGGGGCCCTCTGCAGCAGGTTCCCAACATTGAGTTTGGAGAGAGTGTGATATCATTGCATGGGGTGGAAATGCTGACTTGTTGCACATTCTGGAGAACTTTGCACTCAGCACTCCAGGCCCTCTCCGCTGGATGGTTTATGCAATGAGCTGATATTTGGGGAAAGCCCTTCCAGGCAGGCCCAACAGCGTCAGCAAAGACCTGGTGTCAGGGACTGGCAAGGCCGGATGGACAGCCTGTGGCTGGCCCTTCCTGGCCCGAAAGAGGGTTTTCTGTTGGCCAAGAATAGGTGTCAGACAGGGCAGGAAGGAGGGGACTGAGGCAGGCTGAAAACTCACAAGGCAAGGACAGCGAGCAAAGCGGGTCAGGTGGAAGCTGAGACAAACAGGAGAGTGCAGTTCACCTATCAAGGGACAGCCCTTTCTCAACTCTGCCGGAGTGTGGCCACGTGAGAATGTGAACACTCTTCCAATTTTTCAAGAGAAGTTTGCCATTTTAGTCTTTATGTTAAGTTTCCTAGTTTTTAAGCCTTTCTTTCTTTTTTCTTTTCAGGGCCGCATCCGCGGCATATGGAAATTCCCCGTCTAGGGGTCCAATCAGAGCTACAGCCGCCGGCCTACGCCACAGCCACAGAACTCAGGATCTGAGCAGCATCTGTGACCTACACCACAGCTCACGGCAACACCAGATCCCTGACTCAGTGAGCAAGGCCAGGGATCCAAGCCGCATCCTCATGGATCCTAGTCGGGTTCATTAACCACTGAGCCATGAAGGGAACGTCTAAGCCACTTATAAATTTAACTTTTTGATAAATATACATATATATATATATATATGGTTCAAAAAATTTTAAATGTTAATGGCACGCAGCAAAAAGTCCTCTTCCAAAACCCAGTTCACAGTCTATGCCCAAACACGGCTTCTGATTATCTTTCCAGAATCTCTGTATGCTTGTGTGTACACATCAGTGAGAATTCCCATCACCCCTCCCTCCTTTACACAAAGGCAGCATTCTTGCTTCTATTTGACGAATCACGTATCGCCAAGATCCTTCGCAGTCAGGACACAAAGCCCTTCCTCGCTCTTTCCTGTAGCTGCGCAGCCCTCCGTCGTCTGGACATTTCCTGGACAGTCCCCCGAACAGTCTGCTCCTCATGGACATTCGCGTCCCCCTCTCATGGACACTAGTGTTGTTCTCCTCTGATCTTTAATATGTGAGCTCTGATTTTTTTTTTTTTTTTTTGGCTTTTTTAGGGCTGTACCTGCAGCCTATGGAGGTTCCCAGGCTAGGGGTCTAACAGGAGCTGTAGCCGCCGGCCTTCGCCACAGTCACAGCAACATGGGATCCGAGCCGTGTCTGCAACCTACACCACAGCTCAAAGCAACGCCGGATCCTTAACCCGCTGAGCAAGGCCAGGGATCGAACCTCCATCCTCATGGATGCTAGTCGGGTTTGTTAACCACTGAGCCATGACAGGAACTCCTGATTTTTTTTTTTTAAGTTAAAATAAAATACTATTTGACTGGACCATGAGGACACAGAATGCCAGGCGAAGGATGTCTGGGCAGTACGTGGGTCTGAGTTCACAGTACGGATGCCAGCCTGAACTTGGCAGACACATCAGTTCTGGCTTGTCAGTGGGAAAGGAAAGCACTTCATTGGAGAAGAGCTTCCAGTAAGTTCTGTTTGAAGATTCTTTGCTTTTAAGGTAGTGAAATCCCCATCACGAGAGGTAACCAAGTCCTGATACAGAATAGATCCCAGGGCTGAGTGATGGGTCATGCTACCCAATCTCGAAGTCTCCACTAACTTCCAGAGTTCCTGAGGCCTGATTAAGGGCTGGGCCCAACTGGCAGCAGAGAAAGAACAGAGAAATGGCCCCACCCTCTCAGCATCTCATTCACTCATTCATTTATACAGTTAAAAGGCATTTTCCAAGGCTGTATCTTTTGTCCAGAATGCCTTTTCCCCAAATCTTCCTAAAGATTCTCACGGCTGGGGTCTTAGATCAAATGACACTTTCTAAGAAGACTCTACGTCTCTCAACCCCAGTTTCTTGCTACTCTCTCTAGTTTTCTTCAGAGCACCTGCCAATATGAAATTGCACTGCGCATTCTTTTTCTGTGTTTGCTGTGAACTGTCTGGCTCTCCCCAGCAGGTAAGCTCAGCGAGAGCAGGGACTCTCCACCAGCGCCAGCATCACACAGTAACTATCGATATTATGCTCCTTTTCCAAAGTAGACAACTTTGGCAGCCCAGCATCTTCCATGGAAAGCTCTATGGCTGAGCGCCTGGCTACAGGGTTATCTTGCTGTATTGCAGCTTTTAATGCCATTTTTTGGCAGCCTACATATATGAGGCATTTCTTGTATTTTTGCTTTTATTTTTCATTATGATTTCACTTTGAGTAAAGAGGTGTTTAGTTGGGTCTGATTGAGTTTCCAAAAGGCTCATAAAAAACAGGTCGAAGGAGGTGTTCCCCACGGAGAGATGAATAAACAGCCGTTCAAGAGCAGCCTGGCACCGCGCCAGACTTTTTGGTACTAGAGCCCAGGAACATAGTAATAGTAGCTGCCATTCGCTAAGTGTTCACCACGTGCCAGGCACTGAGCTCAGGGAGCATGGACACGCACGTGGTCCTCACAGGAAGCCTGCGGGGGAGTTCTATCTCGGGGCCCCTTTTACGGATGTGGACACTGGGCATGGAGGCTAGTAACTTGCCCCAGGTCATGCAGCTAGAATAAAGTGAAACTGGGCTTCAAGCCCAGGCAGCCTGGCTTTGCTGCTGACATTCTCAGTTATATGTTAAAAGACATGCCTACTGGAAATTTAAACTGGGATTTTTGTTTTGTTTTGTTTTTTGTTTTTTGGGTTTTTCTTTTTTTTTCTTTTTAGGGTCGTACCCGTGGCATAGGGAGGTTCCCAGGCTAGGGGTCGAATCGGGGCTACAGCTGCTAGCCTACGCCACAGTCACAGCAACACCAGATTCAAGCCACGTCTGCAATCTATACCACAGCTCATGGCAACAATGGATCCTTAACCCACTGAGGGAGGCCAGGGGTCGAACCCGCAACCTCATGGTTCCTAGTCGGATTCATTTCCGCTGAGCCATGATGGGAACTCCAAACTGGGATTTTTTTTTTTTTTTAATGGATTCCACCACATACTGTACTGGCAGCAGGCAGAGGAGGCCCGAGCCCCGTGTGAGGCCTGGCTCTGGCTCACTGGATGTGGCCTTGAGCAGGTCACCTCCCCCTCTGAAGCTGAGTCTCTCCCGCTGTGAAGTTAGCAGCTGCACTGCAGGACCCTCCCACCCTGCCGATCTGTGGTCGGGATATGTGCCGCGAAGGAGGCTGGGAAGAGCCAACATGAGATCCTGGACCCTCCAGATCCCCTTTCCTGCCCCCACACACTCAGACACCCTCTTAGTGGCTCTCAAGCCCTCTTTCCTTGTGATCTCACTATGTCCTCACGGCGGCCAGAGGAGGTGGGCGGGGCAGGACTGTCATCCTCATTTCATAGAAAGGAAAACTGCAGCTCAGAGAGGACAACCCAGTTCCTTAAGGGTACAACAGGTGGGAAAGTCCAGGCTTAAACCTGTTCCCCTGATTCCTGGGTCCAATGCTCTCTCCTTCAGCCTTCAGCTATCGCTTAGATGAAAAAGGCAGGAGAAGGCGGACTTTCTTTCGAGTTCCAGGTTTGAGGTACCGAGGCTCCAAACACTGAGCCGGGGGATACCAGCAACTTGGAGCTGGTGGTCTCAGCGACCCGGCAGCCATCTGGCTGTCTCTGTGATGCCCATCCACTGCCCTGTGGATGGCCTCTGTTGCATAAGAGGGGACAGTGCCCAGGGGATGCTCTGGGTCATCCAGCCAGGAAGGTGTTTCCCAAAGTTGTTTAACCAGAATAAGGCTCTCTCGCTCTCCTCCTGCCGTTTCGACCTGCTGATGCCAAGAGACGGTCCTCAGGGGAAGGCGCCAGCTAGGGCATAGGCTGGCCCCGTTCCTTTGTTCTTCCAGTCAAAGTGTCAAGTGGGCACAGCCGAGGGCAAACCTGCCAGGTCCTTCCCTGGCGTCCACCAGCTGTCCTCCCTGGTGGCTGCCCCATCAGCAGGCCGGTGGCCCAGGGACACACCTGCAGGTAATTAGTCCCAGTCGGGACTGGTCCAAACCGCTGACGATGCAGGAAGGGGCTGGCCCAATCGCTGCTTTGCAAACGATGAGCAGTTTCTGAACCGTGGCCCTGGCTGGTAGAGCAGGGGGTTAACTTAATATTTAACGTGGCATATAAATGATGGAGAGACAGGGATTCATTCTCTGATGAGATCTTCCCTGAGAAGCTGGGAGCGTGAGGGCTGGGGTAGAGCAGTAAAGACCACAACCGCCTCCTAGACCCCAGGCTGGGAGGCCAGCCGAGTGCCTACCACGCTGCAGGCTTTGGGAAGGAGGGAGAGGGCGGGAGTGGGACCGAAAGACCCAAGCTCTTCCCTGAAGACTTCAGAACTGTGTCAACACATCCGCCTCAACCCCGGTGGAATTCAATTAATGCCACGTGGTGACACGGAGGCCCACCCTGACAGCTCTTGGGGCCATTCCTTGAAGGTGTTCTAAATAGCACCCAGTGGGGTCATCGACTGTCCCTAGAGGGTGTTCTGAAAATCTGTGGGGGCTTTTAATCATTAACAGGCTTGAGAAGCTTGTAGTAGAACAGTCCCACACAATGAAGACTCTTTCTTCATTTTACACCAGTGTCATGTCTGGCCGAACATTCACGTAGGTGAAAAAGTCTGCTTGTAATTAGTTAAATCTAGAACAGAACTTCATTTCCATATAAATGCAAACCTGCAGTTTCCAGGGTCTTAATACACACTGAATTTTCTAGGAATACAACTACTGTGTAAATGCAGCAAAGCTCATACTTTGTTTTACTTGGAACTTTGCCAAGAGACGCTCACCTGTTCACAAAATCATACTCGCAGCATGTCAAACGCAGTAAAGCTGCATTCAGGACCGCTGCCTTCACTGTGATTCTGTGCACGGGGCATGCCCCCACGACTCCATTCTGTCTTGCAGTTTAGACACGGAGAGTATTTACTTATCATAGTACAAGCCTTTAATTATAAACAACCTCACTAACTTTTGGTTTTTCTTTATCTCAAGAGTTAGGCATTATTCTGATTTTATTTGAAGTTAGGAGATATATATATATATATATATATATATATATATATATATATAGGCTTTTTAGGGCCGCACCTGCAGTGTATGGAGGTTCCCAGGCTAGGGGTCAAATCGGAGCTGTCGCTGCCGGCCTATACCACAGCCACAGAAACGTGGGATCCGAGCCGCGTCTGCAACCTACACCACAGCTCACGGCAATGCCGGATCCTCAACCCACTGAGCGAGGCCAGGGATTGAACCCACAACCTCATGGTTCCTAGTCAGATTTGTTTCCACTGCGCCACGATGGGAACTCCAGAAGTTAGGTTATACTCTTTATGAACCTAATTTCGGGAGAGTAAAGGGGAACTGTAAATACCCGTTATCCCCAGGGGACACTGGATGGGCCTGAGCAGAGAATCCACGGTCAGCACAACACCACAGCATCTCATAAAGCAGGGGAAGGGCCTGGGGATCTTCTCCTATGAATCCTCATATGTGCGCATCTGATCTACATGTGTGTCTGCACCTCTGTGTGGAGGTCCTTTACATTTTTTCACACTAATGGGACCATACTAAATATATTCTCCTATAAGCATTTATTTACTTAAGCGTATATCTTGAACATTTATTTATACATGTTAGCATAGAGAGCTCCACTTAATTCTTTTTAATGGTTGCAGAGTAGTCTATTGGGTGAAGAAGCCATAATTTATTTAACTAGCTCATTGATAAACATGGAGTTTTTTCCATTTGTCATTATAAATAATTCTATCATTATAAATAATTCTGTCATTATTATACAGATTTAGGTATCACTGTGCATCTGTGTGAATATATCTATGGGAATAAAAGTTCGAGGTAGAAAGTAGGTATGCCTAAAATTTTGGTCGATATTGTCAAAATTCTTCCCCAAAAAGATTGCACTGATTTGCATTCCTATCACAGTGTATGGAAGTATCTGTTTCTCATATCCTAAGACTAGACCTCAAAAAACATTTCAATCTTTAAGAAGCTAATGGGTTTTATTCAAGTGTTTTGTTATTGTTTTAGTTTGTAGCTTTATTTTATTTAAAAATTTTTTTTATTTTTATTTTTATTTTGCTTTTTAGGGCTGTACCCACGGCATATGGAGGTTCCCAGGCTAGGGTCCAATCGGAGCTACAGCTGCCGGTCTACACCACGGTCACAGCAATGCGGGATCCAAGCGGTGTCTGCAATCTACACCACAGCTCACAGCAAAGCCAGATCCTTAACCCACTGAGTGAGGCCAGGAATAGAACCCACAACCTCAGGGTTCCTAGTCGGCTTCATTTCCGCTGTGCCACGATAGGAAGTCCCAGTACTTCAATTTTATTTATTTTTCCTTTTTAGGGACGCACCCGCGGCATAGGGAGGTTCCCAGGTTAGGGGTTGAATTGGAGCTACATTTGCCGGCCTACACCACAGCCACAGCAAAGCCAGATCTGAGCCGTGTCTGCAACCTACACCACAGCTCTTGGCAACACCGGATCCTTAACCCACTGAACGAGGCCAGAATTCTTTTCCACTGCACCACGACAGGAACTCCTTAGTTTGTAGTTTTAAAATTATGAGTCAAGTGCATATCTTTTCATATGCCATTGGACATCTGAATTTTTCCTGTTCATTTTCCTTTTTCCTATTTTTTTTTCCTTTTTTGTTTCTTTTTTATTTTATTTTATTTTTGTCTTTTCCTGGGCCGCACCCGCGGCATATGGAGGTTCCCAGGCTAGGGGTCTAACAGGAGCTGTAGCCGCCAGCCTGCACCACAGCCACAGCAACGCGGGATCCGAGCCGCATCTGCAACCTACACCACAGCTCACGGCAACGCCGGATCCTTAACCCACTGAGCAAGGCCAGGGACTGAACCCGCAACCTCATGGTTCCTAGTTGGATTCATTAACCGCTGTGCCACAACGGGAACTCCTTCTTTATTCGTTTCTAAAAAGCTCTTTATATATTAAGGCAATTAGCTTTCCATCATCTGTGTTCTAATTTTTTTTTTAATTTTGTTGTCTTCTGGGTATTTTTACTTACATTAAAATATTTATATTTTAAGCAGTCGTTTATATCATTTCTCTTTGTCCTTTGTATTTGGAACAGATTTTAAAAGCCCTTCCCCATTCTAAGGTTATTTAAAAAATTTCCCTTGTGCTTTTTTTCTAGTTTTATTATGGTTTCATTCTTTAAATTTAAAATTTTGATCAACCTGGAATTTATTTTGAGACAGAGGGTGAGGTATGGGTTCAAGAGGCCCAGCTGTCCCCAAACCATTAACTGAATGATTTATTTTTTCCCCACCGATTTGAAATGCTCCATCTATAAACAGCCACATATATTGGGATCTATTTCTAAACTCTCTATGCTGTTCCATTTGTCTATTTACTTCAATTTCAGTAAAAACAGTTTTAATTATTGTAGCTTTATTCTAACAATTTAAAAATATCCTATGTTGTACTCATTTCTTTTGCGTGTGTGTGTGTGTGTATACTCATTTCTTTATTTCAGAATTTCTCGAGCTACCTTTAAATGTTTATCTAGTATTTCATGTCATTTTGATAAGTTAAAAAAGACCTGTTGGTATTTTGATTGGGAATACTTTGAATTAACAGCTTAGGGGGAACAAGCCTCTTCATGATACTGCGTCTTCCTATTCAAAAATAAGCTATATCTCTCCATTTATTCTTTTATGTCCCTTAGAAGAGTTTTAATGTTAAGCTTATTTGTTCTTCAGCATTTTTTGGTGCTATTGTTAATGTTTTCCCCTATTATTTTTCTAGCTAGCTATTGTTTACTTACAAGAAAGCCAATGCTTATATGTATAATACTATATGAATATTATATGTTTATAATTAGAATAATTTTAATATTTCACCATTAATCATAATTCTGGTTATGAGTGGTCCGAGATATTTATATTCTTTTTCTGCTCTTTCACATGACTTTAAAACATAGATCAAAATACAAATAAAGTCTTTGGTCAAGGATTCACCTGAAAACCCAAGCTCACATTCAGACTTGCTTTGTGTAGACCCCTACAGCTAAACCACCCAGCTGGCTTTTAGCATCACCTTTCTGGATCAAAAGTACCTGACTCAAATTCTTTTCCAGGTTAGGCTCATGAGACAATGAGAGAGCAGGTAGGTGGGGGCCTGTCTTGAGAAGCTGCTGCCACTGAGCACCCGCCTACCACAGCCCTGTGGAAATACAGCCCAGTGTGGCCAGTCTTTCTGAATTTTCAAGGGAAACCAAAGATCCAGCATTAACAAATTTTAACGTTGACTCAAATTTATAAAAAGTCCTATGTGGGCCCAACTAACCACATCTGTAGGTTAGGTCAGCCCTTTGGGCCACGGGCCACCAGTTTGCGACATCAGCAGACAAGAGTCTCAGAAATACAGCCACGGCCTCAACGTTTACTGGATTATTTTCCATCTAGAGGTTGGAGAGACGATAGCTATCTTTTAGGGATCCACTTAAACCCATACACCCAACCCCAACGATGAACCCTCCATCCGCAAAGCCGTCCCCGAAAGGACCTCATTTGATCTGCACAAGGGCCCTGGGCCACCGGGACCGTTTTACAGATGGAAGAACCAAGGCTCCGAGACGGATCCAAAGGCACAGCAAGAAGTGTCAGCACCAGGATTAGATCACCCATGTGGTACAGTGGCCTACTGTGCCAGCCCGGGGTTCAGTTTTCCCTGCGCTGCTCACAGGCCGTGATCCCCGGCAAGCTCCGTGGTCGCTCCCGGCCTCAGTTTCCTTGTTCACAGAATGGATGTGATAGAACAGTGCCCACCTCGCGGGGCTCCTCTGAGGGTAAAACAGGTCCATCGAGCAGAGTGTCTGGTACTCGTTAACTACCGGATAAAGTGACTCACTACTATTATTAACTAGTCCAGGCTTCTTTTCAGACTACCACCCCCACCTCCCTAATTATCTACAGTTCCTTGAAGAGCAGAAGGCCCCAGGAGACTAACAGCCGGCTCAGCCCTCTCCCCTCTCCCTTATCTTGGGCAAGTCACGGGCCCTCCCTGAGACCTGGTTTCTGCATCTGTAAAATGAGGGCGTTGTCGGAGGTCTCATCAGAGACCCCCCTGACACCAGGGCGGGGATTCACGGGACACTTACGATGTTAGTAAAAGTTCGCCTCCACCCCCGTCCTTGCCCTGTTGCTGACCCCTCCCCACCTGCAGCCTCAGCTGCCCTCCTGGCTCTCGCCCCATCTCGGGTAGACAGGGGACCTCTTAACTGAGCCTCACGTGGTGCCTGGATCTGCAAACAGACCTTGGCTGCTCCTGCCTGAGCTCAGAGCTGGGCCCTCCCGGCCTTGGGGCCTCCCTGAGGCTGCCAGAGAGCCTGTCTCGCCTCTCCCGGCCCTTCCCCTACAGTTCCAACCCCAGAGCCAGCCCCGATGCGACCACAGTCCACTCGCATTTCTAGGAACGCTTTGTCTCCGTCGCTGCTTCCTGTGTCTTTGCCTGCCAGCCTACAGGGACATCCTGCCACCTCAGGCTGGAGCTCAAGGCTCTGACCCAAGTGCCAAGCCCCAACCCCCCCCCCCCCAAACTATCTGTCCCGTTCAGGATCAAAGGCTGCCTCCAGCCTGCCAGGTCCGACGACCTCCCGGGGCAGGTGGCTGAGTCTGCCGGTCCCCTATGATCCCAGGGCTGCTGGAGCAGGGAGGGGCGTCTGCCTGTCCCGCCCTCCCAGTCCCGCACATTCACAGCAGTGAGCCTAAGGGTGACCAGCCACCACGGAGGGCTCTGAGAGGAGTCATAACAGCAACACGTATTGGGTGGGTGCTGTGAGCTAGACCAGAGTCTAAGCACCTCATGTTTGCAGCATTAAAGCTCACAGCAACACTGTAGGGTGGGCATTATCACCACTTGCAGATTAAAAATCCACAGCCCAGGATTCTTACCTAATTTACCCAAGAGTACACAGCTAGTCAATGGCAAGTTCAAATCCCACAGCGTGTCTCCAGGGCCCAAACTCTCCTTCACAAGGATGGCTAAAGCACCTCGCCTTCCAGAAAGGCGGCCTAAACCCCCTGCCCCTCTCGACTCCACCTCTGCCTGGAGATCTGAAACTCCTGGTAACAATCTGCCAGGAAGCCCACTCGTCGTCCAGGCCGATGCCAACCAGGGCTGCCTTTTTCCTGAAACGACTAAATCCCAGACCTCTGACCACTAGGCCCCACCCACCGGGGACCAGAAATCATCCAGTCCCTGTGACGCGAGGCTTCCTGCCGCCCCCTGTCTGTTTGCCATTTGCTCTCCTCTGGCTTTAACAGAGCATCTAACAGCCACGTCACACGGAAGTCACAACATTGCTCCTGGCGCCAGCAATTCCCCGCCTGACCAGGACATCATTACCTCCTTAAAACAAAGATGGCCAGTCAAGTCCAAAAGCACCAAGAAGCCAATTTTTCTCATCACACACCCTTCCTCCCTCCCTTCCTTCCTTCTCTTTCTTTCTTTCTTTTCTTTTCTTTCTTTCTCCCTCTCTCTCTCTCACCCTGCCATTCAGCCCCCACACCCAAGTGTCCTCACCTGTCACAATGGGGTAGGACTGTGGCCCAGGCACGCTGCTCCCAATGTCGGCAGGGGTGGGGCTGGTCAGGTTGGCTTTCATGTCATCTAGCCCTCCAGCCAGCGAGGCCATGGTGGAATAATCAGCAGTCTGAAAGAGGAAACAAAACAGACATCTCAGCCTCGATACTCCAAAACACCCCAGCCAAATGTCACCGCCACGTTCTGCCTCAGACAACTGGCCCAGGCCAGTGCCAGGGTCCCCAGGGGGCGCACGGACCGCCAGCATCGAGAGGGCAGATTCGGCTCAACAGAACATGACAAGTATCCAGAATCAGCAAGTCTCCCCAGGTGAAGATGTGGTCAAGATTCAGTGCGGCTGTGCAAGAATTCACACCTAGCTTCTCTGTGGCCTACAGGTTCCCCTTACCCAGCCCCAGCCACCAGACACAAACATCCTCCTCCAGGCAAGGAGGAAAACATCCATAGCCAAAAGCAAGGCATAAATAAGAGTCTTGTAGCCCAGAGGCTGGCTGAAAGAAAAGTTTCTGATTTCTGTGCTCTTGAACTATAAATGGAGAATCACAGAAACAAGGGTTAAAAGGAATTGGGGCCACTATCCAGTCCAGATCCTCATGTCACAGATGAATAAACTGAGACCCAAGGGAAGAGGGGGTCTTTGCCCAGAATCAACAGCGGATAGCTCACCATCCATTCTCGCCCCAGAGCTAATACATCAAAGAAAACAAGTCACAGTTGGCAAGTGCTTTTGAATTCTGGAAGCAGGTAAACACCTGTATGCTGACAACTGTGGGGTACACACATCGGATTTACCAAGTCCACACCAACCACGTGCATTTGGCCCAGGAGTCGTGCTTCTTTCTTTATGCCAGCTCATGAAATCAGAGCTCATGATGGGGCATTTCCTTGGCATCCAAACCACCCTCAGAATGGTCTCAATGGAAGGCTGCGAAGATGCCCACCTGGAGAGTTCCCATCACAGCTCAGTGGTCAATGAACCCAACTAGGATCCATGAGGATGCGGGTTCGATTCCTGGCCTTGCTCACTGGGTCAAGGATCCGGCATTGCCATGAGCTGTGGTGTAGGTCGCAGCTCAGATACTGCGTTGCTGTGGCTGTGGTACAGGCTGGCAGCTGTAGCTCTGATTAGACCCCCTAGCCTGGGAACCTCCATATGCCATGAGTGCGGCCCTAAAAAGACACACACACAAAAAAATGTCCTACCTGGGTCTTCCCACTCAAGGACAAACTATGGTATAAGCATGAGTGACAGGTCTCTTCCTCCTACCACGGCCCCGCTCCCCACCCCAGGCATGTCTTTGGGTTAAGAAAATCTTTACAGACACAGAAGCCAAAGAATCTGTTTGTGTCAAGCTCCGGCCTGGGGCACTTCCTCCAGGATCCTGGCATTGGCAATGGAGGACTCATTCCTGTCTGTCCGGGCTTAAGTCCTAGGCAGACAGGGAGGGGGAAGCAGTCTTCTGAAAGGAGTTTGCAGACACCCTGGGTAGGCTAACAAGGACTGAGTCACTGGGAGGGAAACCAGAGGAGCCACCAGATAAGCGGCAGGCAGAGGGGACCCAGACTCGGATGCACGCCTGGCACTTGTCTCTGCAAATGAATTAGCGAGCACTTCCAGGGCAGCTCAGATGCCAAGCAGGGTGAATGGCAGCCGTGGGTCCAGGAGGTACCGCAGGCCCAGGTGCCCTGAGATGGATTCTTGCCCAGAGCTCCTGGGGCCCTCCACCCGTCCCCAGCAGAGGCCGATTCTGAAACACGCAGAGAAGAGCACAGGCCCAAAGCCAGTCCAGCTTCTAGGGGAGGAGGACAAGATAGGGGACAGGCCTCCCTAACATCAGGGAGCTGCAGTAATTAAGACAGTGTGGGACTGGCACCGGCACAGATAAACAGACCAATGAAACAGAATGAGTCCAGACACTGATCCGTGCGTATATGGAACCTTGATATACGAGGGAGGTGATGTACAAATCAGCAGGGAGGGATGGGCTCTAATAAACAGTGCAGGGTAGCCGGTTATCCATTCATTCAAAAACAAGGCGGAAAAAAGAAATTGGATCTTTACTTTACACCAGACATGCAAATCAATTCCAGGTGGATTAGAGACCTAAATGTGAAAGGCAAAGGCATCTAACGTGGTTCAGCTCTAGGTTCAGCCAAAAAATCCTTAGGAATAAGTCTGCCCCTCACGCACAAGGCAAGGAGTGGCCCTGGGGTGCTCACACAGGCTTCCTGGTCGATGTGAGGACAGTCGTGGTTCCTGGCCAACCTGCTGCCCTGCTTTCAGTTCATCCTCCTCCAGGAAGTCCTTCCTGACTACCATTCTCCAGGCTCCACCAAGCCGAATTAGGGCAGTAAGAACCATAATCTTCACCACTGTGTCAAAGCTCACATTTATGGATCACTTACCCTGTGTCAGGAGCTTTACCTGTATCATCCCATCTAATCTTTGCAGTCACCCCATGTAGTAGGTTCTATGTCATCCCCATTTTACAGATAAAGAAACTGAGTCTCCTACTAGAGAGTCCCGGGAAGTGGCTCGCCTAATGTCTCGCGGCTTCTAGGCGCCAGAGCCAGGATGCAAACCTGGGTCCATCTGACTCCAAAGTCTTGACAACTACCTTAATGATTTTCATACTGTGCCCTGACCCTTTAACAGGTATGAAATCAATGGCTGGGACCAACTCTTGAAAAGATGAAATTAGAATGGACTAGAACAGAAAATATCCAAGAGTCTCACAGGCGGAGTAAGGCCTGTTTCATTAATCTTCGTTTCCATATAAGTGGATATGTGTGTACTAGGTAGAGATGACAATATATTTCTTGCTATATGTCACAGCCGGCAGAGTCTTCACCCCATGCGGCAGGAGTTATTGGGAAAAGGTCACTGCCTAGACTTTATCCAGTGCAGAATGGAACTTGGTCACGACATTAGCCTCTTAATTTGCTAAAAACAAGTTAGGAAGTAAAGCTCACAGGAACTTCCTCCTTTAGTGCACTGTTGTGTGAAAAACCAGGAGGTCAAAACATCTCTGTGAGGGTCTTTGGGGTTTCTGGGACCCCGGGGTGGGGCAATGCCTATTTCTCCGTGTTCCAGTGTCCTAGTGGAGGCCTGAGCAGAGTGGATGTTTAGTATTTACGGAGTTTTCTTTCTTTCTTTCTTTTTTGTCTTTTATCATTTTAGGGCCGCACCTGCAGCATGTGGAGGTTTCCAGGCTAGGGGTCGAATCGGATCTGTAGCCGACGGCCTACACCACAGCCACAGCAACGCCAGATCCGAGCTGCGTCTGCAACCTATACCACAGCTCACGGCAACGCCAGATCCTTAACCCACTGAGCGAGGCCAGGGATCGAACCCGCAACCTCATGGTTCCTAGTCGGATTCGTTTCCGCTGCGCCACGACGGGAACTCCTACTGTTTTTTTGTGTGCAAGATGCCATGTGAAGATCAGACAGGCTCTCTGACCTTCGTTCGCAAACCCCAAGGGAAAAGACATGCAGCCCTTAAGCTCCATCTCAGAGGGACAAGGGCAGAGAACACTTCATCTCACGGGGCAGGAAATAGTGAGGAAAAAGTTTCCTGGGGAGGGCTGTATTTATCCTGCAGCCAAGCAATTCGTCACCTCTAGGCTGAGAAAGGCTGAAGGAAGGCTCAGAAGTGAGAAGACGGGAGTGATCCAAAAACAGAGCACGTGGAGTTCCTGTCGTGGCGCAGCGGTTAACGAATCCGGCTGGGAACCATGAGGTTGCAGGTTCGATCCCTGGCCTCACTCAGTGGGTTAAGGATCCAGCGTTGCCGTGAGCTGTGGTGTAGGTCGCAGACGCAGCTCGGATCCGGCGTTGCTGTGGCTGTGGCAAAGGCCGGCAGCTATAGCTCCTGTTAGACCCCTAGCCTGGGAACCTCCATATGTTGCAGGTGTGGCCCTAAAAAAAAAAAAAAGGCAAAAACAGAGCACGTGCCAAGGATGGGCAAGTAGAAGAGATTGAGGTGGAAAAGTAGACAACCTGGATTTTGACTGTGAAGAGCTTAAACAATGAACACTTGGGTGAACAGATGAATGGGTGACCCTTATCCTCAGGACAGTCAGGCAGTGTCTCAGCCAAGAGCAGCACCTCTGCACCCTCCTCCTCCACCGACAGGCCTGGGCCTTCCTAGACTCCAGCCTACGCAGCTGGCTCTGCAAGGGAAAGTCTCTATTTCCCAAGGAAGCACAGCCGACCTGGGTTTAAGAAAATAATGGGCAGGTGGCCAATTCTGACTCTTATTTAAGGTCCAGACGGAGGGGACTTTTTGCTATTCGATTCTGTCTTAGCCAATAAATTCAGTATCAAAGGTGGTCTAGTCACTTCAACAGCTGGGTCTGAATCATCTTTTCAAGGCACGAAATCTTCAAGCTGTGTTACACCTGCAGTGGGAGATCCAAAACTCCAGTCACCTAACTGCCGGTGGTTGCCAGAAGGCAAAGTCAACTTTCCTAAAGAACCGGGGCTCGAGGGCGGACAGCTGGATTCGCAAACCAGCCCTCCATTCCCTTTGCCATTTGTGTCTCCCACCATCACCATCCTGTGGGGCTGACCTTGAGCCCAATCTCTGTCTTTTTTTTTTTTTTTTTTTTTTGGTCTCTTTAGGGCCATACTCATGGAATATGGAAGTTCCCAGGCTAGGGATCCAATAGGAGCTGTAGCTGCCTGCCTACACCACAGCCACGGCAACGCGGGATCCGAGCCATGTTCGTGACACCATATCCTTAACCCACTGAGTGAGGCCAGGGATCGAACCCGCATCCTCATAGATACTACTGGGGTTCGTTACTGCTGAGCCACGATGGGAACTCCCCCAATCTTTTTTCCTTTTTTTTTGATGGGATTCTACAGCTCTTGCTCTGCTCCCGCATGAGCCAGGGGATGCTGTCATTTCATTTGTTGTGCAATTATTCCCTAGTTTCTCTTCCCTGTCCCTCTGAGCTGCCTATGATTTTTAAAGACAACTGCCTTCTCCTCAGTCTCCTGGGTTTCCTGGAACCTCGCTCCGCTGACTATTCCTCAGCTTCTCCAGGTACTATCCTACTTGTGCCCAGAGAGCCCAACTCAGCCACTCAGAAAACTCCTACGTTATCCACAAGACTCAGCTCAAATATCCCCTCCTCGGTGCAGCCATTCTCAGGCCCCACATTCCTACAAAGAAATCATGACTCCCTTGTCTATGTTCCCATACTTGGTGCCATTTTGCACAGACTTTTATTGTCATACTTCCCACCATGTATAATGACTGACTCTCTCCTTCTAGGTTCCCTTGAGAGCATGGAGCATGAAACAGCCCTAGAGCTCTCCAAATGTTTATTGAATGAAAGCATATATGGTCCAGCAGTATGACATTTTTCACAACATCCAAAAATGAACTGGGGAGTGTCTGAACAAGAGCTCCAAATAATATGCTAACCTCCCGTCTCTACTTCTCATCAAGTCAGGTGGCCAGAAAACAATGTCCTTGTCTACCATGAGGTAGTCCCTGGGGAAGTGCCTTCACTGGTCTGTGACAGAATATCAGGCACTTGACATTGGTTAGAGGTAATAAAAAAGACAGCCATACAAGAACCGTTTTTTTTTTTTTGTCTTTTTAGAGCTGTACCCACAGCATATGGAGGTTCCCAGGCTAGGGGTCGAACTGGAATTGTAGCTTCCGGTCTACACCACAGCTACAGCAACACGTGGCAACCTACACCACAGTTCATGGCAATCTACACCACAGTTCATGGCAACGCCGGATCCTTAACCCACTGAGTAAGGCCATGGATCAAACCCACATCCTCATCGATACTAGTCATATTTGTTTCCACTGAGCCATGACGGGAACTCTCAAAGAAATTTTTTAAAAAAATCTCTGGGAGCTCCCTTGTGGTGCAGTGGGTTAAGGATCTGGCATTGTCACTTCAGTGGCTTGAGTTGTTGCTGTGGTACAGATTTGATGCCTGGCCCAGGAACTTCCACATGCCGCAGGTACAGCCAAAAAAATAAACCTCTGAAGACATGACCATTAGGATATTCAAATTCTATGCCGATCTCTCCTACAATTCATTACCAGAAAAAAAAAAGTTTTTTCTCCTGACAAATGGTTAATTTGCCTCAGTATGAACAGCGGGGACAGTAGAAACCACTACAAATCCCTCTTTGCCTTGGTTGCCAGGAAGCTCAACCAAATTCAGTGTTCAGTCACTACAACCTCATCATGGCTGGCATCCCTTGCAATGATCTTACTCTTTTATGTGCATAATTTCTGAACTTTTTTCAGACTTAACTAACTTAGAAACATGTAATTGTTTACTTGCAGGACACCTCAAGTCCTTTGTGAAAATGGAGGCTGGGAGAGGTAGAAAGAATGACAGAGAAAGAAAGAGGAGAGGGAAGATCAGGAGAGAGAAAGGTAAGAGAGAACCCAATAATGGTGCCTCTTTTCCTGGTAACAGTGGCATCTATTTCCATATCTCATAGTTGGGAAGCCAAGGGCTGGGTGGGTTTGTGTGATGCACCCAAGCCTTTGGGAACATAGCCCCCCATCCTCTCCTCATTGGACCTCCAGCCACCAATGGCCACAGGCAACAGCTATGTTCCATACCCCTACGTCTTGAAGCTCTTGGAGTTCTTTCTTAGGATGTAATTTTGGGTTTCTTCTCTCTTCCCATCAGGGCCCCCTGGTGCTGTCCTTGACTATGACCCAGGAAGAGAAATGAACTGAGGTCAGCAATTCATAGACTGTCCACTCCAGTGCAACCAACTGGGATAAAACTTCTTTGCCTATTGCACAGACTCTTGGGAGGCCTCAAAGTCAAGCCCACCAGGTGTGCACACCCTCCTCTCAGACATTAGGCTCCAGATGATAGACCATCTTGTACTCTCGAATGTCTGAGCTAGAAGGATGCTCAGAGTCATTTTCTCAACCTGGAAAAACTGGGATACAGGGAGGGGAATGGATTTCCTTAGCTAATTTTTATCCGCATCACTTACAGCCACTGACCCCATGGCAGAAAGAACAGTGAACTAGGAGCAAAAACACAGGGTTCCGGCCCCAACTCTGCTTCTTTCTCACCTGTGTGACCTCAGGCAAGCCGGGCCAGCTCTCTGAGCCTCATTTTCCTCATTAATAAAATGAGATTTAATCTAACACCTTGCTGCCTGCCTGCTGGGGCAATTGTGAGGATCCGAAGGATAAAGAGAGGGGTCGCATTGCAAAAACTAAGTAGCACGATGGGTCAAGGAACCCTAGGAGGGACTCAAGGAGGCACGTGCCCCAGGAAAGTGGGTGCTGGGTGTCATTCGGGTCCCTAGGAAATTACCTGGAAAAGGACTGCCTGGGGCTGCACCAAGTATTGTCTCATCAGCACGGGGCACCACTGCCATAGCATGGAGGAGAAAAGAAACACAGACATATGAGAAGGAGGGCAGTGCAGGGGGCAGGCTTCAGGGCTGGCTGCCTCAGATGGCCACCTGGGGCCACAAGGCTTCCTCCTCACCTGCTGAGCATCTCCTAGCTCACCTCCCGGCCTCAGGCAGGCCTCAGGAGCTGGACCAGAGCCAGGCCAACCACTCTCATCCTGGGGGACCAGACACCTGCCCACCTACACACCTACCCAGAGGGGGACAGAAGCTGGAACAGGGAAGGCGTATGCTCAGGGCCTGGCCTGATGACCAGAGATTAAGGGGGCAGAGGGGTTTGGATGCCTAAGGCGGTGGGTGGTACAGGGGCCTGGGGGTAGGTCTCTTGCTTCGCTGGCCTCTGCTTCCCCATCTGTCTGAAAACTTGCACTTGATCTCTAAGTCTCCTGCCGTGGCAGATGCTCTTTGCCCCTGTAACTGACCACGTGACAAAGTATGGATTCCCCCATCACCAGATGAATTCCAAGGAAGAGAAGCAAGATGGAGGAGGAGCCTATGTATTAGGGGAAACTTAGAGATGCATCTGCTGATGGCAGTGTGGACCCTGATTCCAACAAACAAATTGTAAAACAACAACAACAAAAAATACTGTAAAAAAAACCAAAACCTACAACATGTAATGAAATGATTGGAAATGCAGACATCAGTTGGGCATCTGATGACGTGATAGGACAGGCTGAGTTTTTAGGTGTGATAACGGGTTCACGGATCATGGTCATGCTTTTTAAGGCCTCATCTTTTATTTTATTTCATCGGGTTTTTTTAGGGCCACATCTGCGCCATATGGAAGTTCCCAGGCTAGGGGTCAAATTGAGCTGTAACTGCCGGCCTGCACCACAGCCACAGCAATGTGGGATCCAAGCTGCGTCTGCGACCTACACCATAGCTCATGGCAATGCCAGATCCTTAACTCCCTGAGTGAGGCCAGGGATCAAACCTGCGTCCTCATGGATACTAGTCAGATTTGTTTCTGCTGTGCCATGGTAGGAACTCCCTTAAGACCTCATCTTTTAAAGAGCCATTCTAAACTATTTACAGACAAAGTGATGTGATGTCTGGAGTTTGCTTCAAAATAAACTGTAGTTAACCAAATGTGATGTATCTATATGATAGAATACTAGCTGACAATAAGAAAAAAACAAGGTACTCATGCATGTTGCAACACGGGTGAACCCCAAAAGCATGCTAGCTGAAAGAAGCCAGATATCAATGGAATGTCCAGAACTGGCAAACCTACAGACAGAAAGCAGGACGGGAGTTGGCTGGAGCTAAGGTTGGGAGAAGATTAACTACAAACCCACACAAGGGACCTTTTTGGAGGGATGGAACTGTTAAAGAATTGGACTGCGATACTGCTAGTACAAGTCCGTAAATCACAGACTTGTATACTTCAGATGAGAGAATTTTGTGGTATAAAAATTATACTTCAATGAAGTTTGTCAAGGAATAAAGTGCAGTGGGGACGCTGTCAATGAAACAAGGCAAGCTGGGGGTCGGTAACTGCTGAATCTGGGTGATGGGAGCTTAGAGGTTGATTAGACTATTCCATCTACTTTTGAAACTCTCCATAATTTTTTTTTTTTTGTCATTTTTTTAGTGCCGCACCTGCGGCATGTGGAGACTCCCAGGCCAGGGGTTGAATCGGAGCTACAGCTGCCAGCCTACACCACAGCTCACAGCAATGCCGGATCCTTAACCCACTGAGCAAGGCCAGGGATTGAACCCGCAACCTCATGGTTCCTAGTTGGATTCGTTTCCGCTGTGCCACGACGGGAATGCTGAAACTCTCCATAATTAAATAAAAAATCCCAAACAGCACATAGTTAGCTCATTGGTACCACTCGCCAGCACTGAGCTGTGGTCCAACAGATACCTGTGGAATAATGACAGGACCCAAGGGGGCCTCGGACAGCCAGGAGTTTGCTCTCTCTCTCCCTTTTTTTTTTTTTTTTGGTGCTTTTAGGGCCACACCCCCCGGCATATGGAGGTTCCCAGGCTAGGGGTCCAATCAGAGCTCCAGCTGGCAGCCTACACCACAGCCACAGCAACACCAGATCCAAGCCGCGTCTGCCACCTACACCACAGCTCATGGCAATGATGGGTCCTTAACTCACTGAGCGAGGCCAGGGATTGAACCCGCAACCTCACGATTCCTCATAGGATTCGTTTCTGCTGCGCCACAATGGGAACTCCAGGATTTCGCTCTCTTGAAGGCCATTATCCCCCCACCTTCAGGGATTCCATGGTTCCAAACACAAGAACATTAGCCTTGCCTGTCTGCCTAGCACCCTCTACTTTGCAGAGTCCTTGCGGGTCCACTACGTCCTTGGGAATCTCAAGGTGGGAGCAGATGCGGAGATGGAGTTCAGAGAAGAGGACCGGGGTGTGCCAGCTCTAGGCTCTGTGCCAGGCTGTTACCCTGAAGCAGAGTTAAAATTTGAGATGACTTCACTGCCAGCCCTGAGGGTGAGGCCCAGACACGTAGGGTGGGACATCCTCATCTGTGACGCGCCCCAGACACCCCCACCCCCACCCCAACCCTGCTCCTCTGCTAGGGAGAGCTCTGAATCTGCAAGCTAGGAGAAGCCAGGTTCCGCACTTTTTCAACCTGCAAACATAACGCTGCACCCGTCTCGACTTCAAAGGATTAAACCATTTGTCAGTGAACCTGGAGAACCAGCTCGGCCTTGGACTCCCAGGCAACCTGGGCAGACCCCTCCCCTCTCTAGGCCTCGGTGACTCCAGCCGTCAAATGAGCGAGATGCACCAGAACCATCAGAGCCCTTCTGGCTTTGAGGCCTCACCGGGGTCTGTGCCCCCACAGGTGGGTTGTCACCATGTGGAATGATGTGTCTGAGGCCAGGCTTAAGTCACACCCTCCGGGTTACTGAAGGTATTGCCTGGCAGTCATCAGGCAGGAGTGTGGCTGAGGAAGCCCACCAGCCCTAGGGCCAGGAGGACAGGGTTCAAGTCTGACACGGCCAAGTCCGCGCCCTGTGGAACTAGGCCAGGCACCCGTGTTCTCCTTTCCTTTTCGCATTTGTACCTCGGGGATATGTAACCTCTCTTACAGGGTTGTGAGAAGGCACAGAGGGAGTGCTAGGAATGTCAAGTGCTGAGGGCAGGCCTTTTTGTTCTCATTTTTTCAGTCCTTGGGGCTAATATCCCAATGTTTGTCAGCATCAATATCCCAGTGTCATTTTTTGCAAGATGTTCTAACTGGATAAGGGTATATGGGATCCCTCTGTATTATTTCTTCCCGATGCCTGTGAATCTACTATTATCTCAAAATAAACAATTTAATTTTTAAAAAAGAGTAAAAGAACAAAAACCAAGGTTTTAGCATTCCATGCCCACATAGCCCAATAAAGATGACTCAAACTTAAAAAAGAAATGTATGCTGAATGGTGGGACTACAAACAATGCCTGCAAAAGTACTTCATAGTTTACAAAGTGCTAAAGTCAGTATTGATTGAGGGGAAGGAATGCCAAGAATTCTGAATGGTCTCCCTCTTCCAGGAAGCCCTCCCGAATTTCCCTTCTGCTCTGTTCCTAGAACCCCGAAGTGGGCATATCTCTACCACTGCACTTATGACTCGGCATCTTCACTTAATTGTTCAGGGTTCTCATTGCCCAGTGCGAACCTCATGAAGGCAGGGCTGTGGTCTCCCTCATCTTTGTGACAACAGCTCCTGGCCCAGTGCCCAGCTCTGAACAGATGTGACATAAAGGCCTGTGGAACCAAATGAACTGGGACAGGTACTATGGTCTTGGCTCTGCCAACAGCATCAAAGGGGCTTCTCAGGGTCACTGAGACAGTAAGTGATCATGAAGTGCTTTCATTCATCAGAAAGTACCAAAGGAATGAGTAAGACAGGCTTGTTATTCGTTTCTCCAGAACTGCACCCAGGCCTGGGTCAACCTGGTCTGCGATGGAATCAAAGGGCTTCCAAGAAGAGATTTGCAAAGTGTAACTGACTCATTTCTCCCTCTTCTGTTTACAGCCTGCCCGGCCCCCTCCCGCCCACCCCCAGACACACTCCCAGGTGGTGTGTGAAAAGGGGAGGTCCCCGGGAGGAGCCTGAATTCAGATACTGTGGTTTCTGTCCGGGAGAAACTTTGCCAGCAATGACTAATCAGGAGGCTTCCTTCCCTCCCCCAGCCACTTAGAGAATCATAGTGAGCCCCAAATCTCAGGGCCCACAGGAGCTCGGGGGTTATAGAAGCTGATCTTTAGTTGATGCTCAAAATTTGCTGGTGACAGGGACCTCACTGCTACTGGAGGCAGCCACTTGGTGGCCACTCAGCTCCGGCTATAGCAAAGAACTGAGGTCTCCCCACGCTGGTCTTGAGTGTGCTCTCTGGGGCCCCAGTTCCAACAAACGTCCTCCTGGGGCCTAAGATGCTTGGTTCTGCTTTTCTTGTTGCCTCATCACCTGGTTTACTCATGCTGTTCTCACAGTAGACACAGAGCTCACTCACCACAAGCTCGTTAGAAATGGAAAGTGATTTTTTTTTTTTTTTTTTTTTTGCTTTTTAGGGCCGCACCCACAGCATATGGAGGTTCCCAGGCTAGGGGTCCAATTGGAGCTGTAGCTGCCGGCCTACACCACAGCCACAACCAAGCCGGATCTGAGCCGCATCTGCGACCCACACCACAGCTCATGGCAATGCCAGATCCTTAATTCACTGAGCTAGGCCAGGGATCGAACCTACTACCTCATGGTTCCTAGTCGGATTCGTTTCCACTGCGCCACGACAGGAACTCCTGTATATGACTTTTTAAAAAGTGTTCGTTTTCACCCACCCGTAACCAGTGTGCTATTTGCAAACCAGAACACTCTGCGCTTATAAACCCTCTCTGGCTTCTCACTGCCTCCAGACAATGTTGACCCAAACTATACATGCCCCAGTCCAACTCCCAATCTACTTTTTCAACTTCACCTTGGACCTACCTACTTCCAAAACACCACCCTTGACTCCAGGTACAGCACATGCAAACTCAATGCCTTTGCTCACGCTGTTTTCCATCCTCTCCCCAACCCAAATCCTGTCCTCTGAGGCCCAATTCAAATGCTATCTCCTCCTGGACGCTTTCCGTAAGTCTCTTTGGTTGAAAGAAAGCATCTCCTTCTCTGAAGTCCCCGGCATTTCCCCCTGCACTTTGTTTAGGACATTTGTCCCACGCTACTTTATCCCAGTCGTATGGCACCGTGTCTGCTCTCCCTCTGAGATGAGGAGGTGCCCACACACAGCCTGATTTGAACCTGGGTCCCACCAGCAGGCCTGGTCAGGACTTGTCCCGAACGAAGCTGAAAGAGGGAAGGAGCAAAAGAATCCGGGGCCCACTCCGAACCTCAAGAAATTTGTAAGAACAGGAAGAGAAGGCTCGGAGCATGCTGGCTCTTATCGTCCCACATGCAAGAGAAGACATGACGAGGCTTGGAGCACAAAGCTCCAATTCTGGAGGATGAAAGCTGAGACCCAGCAGCCAAGGCCTCCTGAACCATAACAAGACGCAGTGGGAGGAAATCGTGTGGAGGAGGGAGGGGAGGACTCCCTGTTTCGGGAACCCCGGGGTCTGTTCAGACTCTGCCATCCAGATCCTGATGTGGAGAAGAGGAGGGATATTTCCAAAAACAAAGCTCCCTCTTGGGGCAGCCAAATTCCCCCAGTTTCTTCCGGGCAGGGGCCTGGCTGGCCCGCCCTGCCCCAGGGAAGGGAACAGGGCAGGGAGGCCCACTACTCCCAGGGGAATGCAGGCCTCTTGGCTACCAAGAGGTATACAAAGGCAGGGTCAAGTGCATGGTCTAGGAGTGGGGGACTTCCCAAGATGCTCCGAGCTCCCTTTCTTTTGGGCTTACTTCCCGACGGCCGAAAGACAGAAGGGTTATCCTGGGGATGGGAAGGAATGACAAGACTTGCCCCTGCACTGCAAGATCCACGAGCGCAGGCAGGAAGGGGAGCCCAGATGCCTCTCCCCACACCTCTGCGCATGCGCGCACACTTACAAACACACACGCCTCGGGCCAAAGGCCGCCTCTCTGCCCCTTCCATTCCCCAACAGAAAGAAGTGGCTGGGTGTCCCCGGGTGGCCTAGTGGGTGAAGGATCCAGCACTGTCTCTGCTGTGGCGCAGGTTTGATCCCTGACCTAGGAACTTCCGCATGCCGTGGGGGTGGGAAAAAAAAAAAAAAAGGAATTTTCTAACAGGCAATATTCTGAAAAGGCAAACAGGTGGCATTGGGAGGGTGTGCCTTCTTTGTCACCAAGGTCGGCTAGAGCCAAACAAACCTCGTGCAAGAGAAAGGTGGCCAAGAAAGCTTCTTTATCTTAGTCAGAAAAAGAAGGCTAAGAAGACCAGGCCTTCCATGGCTAATTCTGACTCCAATTCAGACAGCTCTCTACCAGCCCTCGCCTAAACCCTCAGACACTGAATAAGTCGGGAGTAACTGCATTTTCTGGACGCACAGTACACATCACTACTGTTCTAGGTGTTAAAGCGCATTGACTGAATCCTTACAAAGACCCTATGGGGTAAATATTATTAGCCCTGCCTTACAGATGATGCAAATGAGGAACAAGGGGCCAAAGTAACATGTCCCGACCCCCCCCCCCCAAGTAGGGTGACTCCAGGCCTGAGGTCCTGAACACCGCTAGACACCACTGTACACCACTGTCATCAAGTCCTTCCCACTGCGGATGAGAAAACTGAGACGAGGGCGTGGAGCGAGCTGTACAGGGGGTGTCTGATCCCAAAGTCTGTGTTCCTCACATGACTCCACGGTGCCTCATGGGGACGCACTGGGCCCAGGAAGCGGAGGCCCGCTGCTAGGCCAGGAGCATCTGTACGGGCTTCACAACCTCCTCAGACATGTATCTGCTCCGAACCCTCCACCCGGAACAAGAACATCCCTCCTCCCTGAGTGCCTGCTCCCCTCCTCCCCTCCCATCGCTGTCTATCTGCCCCTTCACATGCCGGCTCAAGAAGGACCTCCAGGAGTTCCCGTCGTAGCTCAGTGGTTAACGAATCCGACTAGGAACCATGAGGTTGCGGGTTCGATCCCTGGCCTTGCTCAGTGGGTTAAGGATCCGGCGTTGCTGTGAGCTGTGGTGAAGGTTGCAGATGCGGCTCGGATCCCGCGTTGCTGTGGCTGTGGCAAAGGTCGGCAGCTACAGCTCCTGTTAGACCCCCAGCCTGGGAACCTCCATATGCCACAGGTGTGGCCCTAGAAAAGGCAAAAAAATAAAATAAAATAAAAATAAGAAGGACCTCTAGTATCAAGCGTTTCCAGGTAGGTCCAGGCAGCAATGGTATTAACATCATCCTTTATTCTCCCCACTTAGTCTCAGAGGGCAGCCGAAATGATGAACTCAGAAGACAGTCTTGTTCGGATTGATGTCAGCCTTAGCAAGTAATCTTAATATTAGTGGGAAACAACAGAAATAAACAAAAGCATGTGACATAGTTCACACTATGAAGAGAAAATCAGGCATCTGACGCTTTGCTTAGTTCAAGTGCTGTGTTCTTTACTAAAGTTCCCTTCGTGGCTCAGCAGAAAGGAATCTGACTAGCATCCATGAAGACGCGGGTTCAATCCCTGGCCTTGCTCAGTGGGTTAAAGATCCGCTGTTGCCATGAGCAGTAATGTGGGTCACAGACGGGGCTCTGATCTTGCGTTGCTGTGGCTGTGGCGTAGGCTAGCTGCTGTGGCTGCAATTCGACTCCTAGCCTGGGAAACTCCATGTGCTGCGGGTGCAGCCCTAAAAAGACATAAGACAAAAAAAAAAAAAAGACAACATTCTGGGTTTTAGAAAGATGAGAAACTAAAGGAAGGAGACATTAAGCTTAGGTTTGAGCTATTATGTGTAAGCGCAAATTTTAGCTAATGTAAACGATAGAGACAATACCAGCATAAAAACAAGGATGCTTCTGTTTATATGTCTCTTTATCAAGGTCAACTTAAGAGCCTTTGCTTTTAATTACTCAAAGTTGTGTTTGCCTTTTGCAGTTATGTGTTAATTTCATGAATCCTGCATTTCATACTTGGAAAGAAAGCATAATAACCACTTGCACTAATACCTGTAATTTACTTAAGCAAGCAAGCCATTGGCCTTGAGACTGGACATGTAAACAAACACTTGAAGCCTTGGTTTGAGCTTGATTTTTAACAATTCCTCTCCCTCTCTCTCTCTCTCTCTCTCTCACACGCACACACACACACACGCGCATGTTAAATTTAGCCTCCTGGCTTTATTTCCTTCACCTCTCTCCCACAAATCAAACCTCAAATAATATAAAACTGCTGGCTAGAGAGAGGCTGCCCACAAATAAACAAAAGCTTTCAAGCCAAAGGCAGAGATGTTCCCATCTCCCCATCAAACCGTCTCCACCCCCTCTGCCTGCTCCAACTTAACAGCCTCTCTGCCAACTGCCCAGGAAAACCCTGAAATCTCTCGTTTTCATTTCCATGAGAAGAAGAGGTTTGATGCCCCCCAGATGAAAAGAAAAAGTTCAGTAATAACGGTAAGCTGGGAAAGCCCAGGCAGACTTTCCCCTGCCACCCATGTCAAGCTCACAAAGAGGAAAAAAAAAAAAATCGTACCATTCGACATGGTTGGAAGAGTTTAATCCAAAGCAGTGCTAATTAATATCCCCGGCTTTCCAGAAGCCAGTGCCACATACAGCTGCGAGGGCAACAAGGCTGTTCTCCCTTCAATTTTATGGGAAGAACATTTTCATTACAAAGCCTCCTCCCAGACCCTCCTCTCTCAGCCAGATTAGCCGAGAAGGAAGCGGTTGATCCTTATATCAGAACTCCTTCTCCCCCCATTAATTTTATTATTTATATCCCATTTTAAAAGTTTATTGGTGCAACTCTCTGTGCACCTGGCCGGAGCCCTTTGACAAAAAGCAGTATGTTTCCTCATCCTCTGTTCAGTGGGTGTTTAAATTGGTCACCGGAATGTGCCAACTTTTTGAAATTTGACTTGAAGGGGAAACTGACTCCAGTGGCATTTCCTGCCTCTCTCCCCCACCCCCACCCCACCCCCACACACATCATTTTTTAAAAACCAATGCCCAAGGTTCTGTACTCACTCATTTGTGAAATGTATGTGGACCTGATGGCTTAGCATGAGCTCTGGGTGCTCCCCCAGGGGCCCCCTAAAGCCCCGGGGGATGCCCTCCATGCCCCCACCCAGACCAAGCACCCCCAGCTGTCCCTGCAGAGGTGACCCCATTGCTAACCCAAACTGCCAGACCACCGGCAGACCCGGCGCTGGCGAGGCCAAGTGTCTCACCATTTCATTCTGAAACCCCACGTGCTCAAAGCCGTCTCTTTCCAGGCTCCTAAAGGGACCCCCAAATCCAATCTAAACGTCTCGAATTTACCTGTTTGTCTTTTATACATATAAATAGCTGCATTTCCATTCTCTCTTTGTTTCTCATTTTCATTTGGTTCTAATATCTGCATGTAAATGTCGGAAAATAGCATCTGTAATTGGAGATTATGAAGTATGGCCAGCTCCTGACAGGCTGCTAAAGAAGATGGATTATCCTCATTTTTCTGTAAATTTTGTCAATTTTGGAATTCATAAGCTATCAACACTGATCAAAATGGGACTTCACAGCTGTGTCAAAAAAAGGGGGAGGGCGGGTTGGAGAGAGAAAGCAAGAGAGAAATAGAGAGAGAGAGAGAGAGAGAGAGAGAGAGAGGGAGAGAGAGAGAGAGAGAAAGAGAGAGAAAGAGAGAGAGAAGACAGGCACTGGTGAATAGGGGCCAGGCAGGAGGGTAGTGTTCCCGAGCAGACTGGATGCCCTGTGCCGTCGCTGGCAGCGGCCACCCTCCTCCACTGCGCCCTCCCCTCCGCGGGCAGCTCCCTCCACTGCCTGCTGCCTGGGAATTCAGAGCGGGGCTGCCTAGTCCCCTGGCTAAATCAAATAGCTAAATCGCACTACGGAAGGCCACAAATCCTCCAAGGCACCCACTCAAATCCGAGGCGTAATTTAGTGCCGGGCACAGCCTTCCTTATTTATCCGCGGGGTCCGCAGCCTCCCTCAGCGGGCCTCCGAGACGTTCTACTCTTTTCAGACCATCACGGCCCACTTGAGGCAATTGTGTGGGTCTCTCTCTCTCTCTCAATTTTCCCATTACTGGGAGTAAGTACTGTTGGGACTCTGTAATAGCCCGGCTGCAGCCCATATCAATAACAGATGAGGTTTAATCGTCCAACACAAAAATTATTTAGGCGCAGTAAGGACATTCAATGTCATTTGCATAATGGCATTTCTAGCGCACGCACCTAACCCGTCTTGCATAAACAAGGCCTTGGGACCATAAATAATAATAAATCATGACGTCTGCACGCCTCTTGCGGTAATAGGAGCCACTCTTTGTGGAAATTATTTCAGCAGGAAATGGGCACTGTGATTTTAAAGACATGTGGCGAGGGGAGGTGCGGTAAATCACGCCTGTGCAGGGTCCCCAGGAGCAGCCCGGACCTGCCCAAGCCCGCAGCGACATCCTCGGGCTACCGGAGGAGGGGGCAGGTTTTGAGGGGAAAACAGCTGAGAATGGACACAGGACGTGCCACCGTCCCAGTTAACTGCAAGAAGACAGGATGCCCAGATCCTAGTGCAGGGAGAGTCAGCTTTGGGCCTGCAGGAGCTCCCAGGCCTCAGGTCAGATACGGACGTGCAATGAGAGGTGATCCTGGGCTCGGGGAGTGACTGGATGAGAAGAACCCTGAAAACAGGTTAAAGTGAGATAGGCCCAGGCCCAGGGCAATTCAGGCAGGAAGTAGCACAGAAGTTCAGGTACCACTGATCTGTGCGTGACAAGTGAAAATGTCCAGTAACTCTAAACCGTGTTTTAAGGCAGCTGTGAGGTACGAAAAAGGCATAAGTGGGGACTGGCGAGCAGGGCAGTGATGTCTACAGGTGGGGAAAGCAGACACAACTGAGTGAGAATCCCAGCTCCACGCATCTCAGCCCAACTGCCCCTCCCCTCTGCACCCCGGCTTCCTCATCTGTCCAGCGAGCCCCATAACAGTACAGGCGGCCCTCCTTCTTTACAGGTTCTGCATCCACAGATGTGGAGAGCTGACTGCAAGGGGCTTGAGCATCTGCAGATTTTGGTGTAGGGCGATCCTGGAACCAACCTCTCCTCGGATACCACAGGATGACTGTACTTAGCCCACAGAGTTGTTTTGAGGCTTAAATGAGATAATATGTGCAAAGTAGCCAGCGCTTGATCCAGTTTTGTCATCCTTATTATTGGTATAACTGCTGTTACTCTTCAGTAAGCAAGAGCTGAGAGTTCAAGTACAACTCTGCCTCTTACTGGCCGTGGGCCTCAGCTACCTCTGGTCTAGCCAAGAAGACCATGATGAGAGGTCCCTCCCAGAAACGCCATGACACTCAAATGAGGTAGTGCCGTGAAGCTTCTTGTTAGTATAACACGCTGTCTGCACGGGACGAATCAACATTAACAGCCCTCATGAGTGTGGCAAAGAAAGCCCAGGAAGAGTTCACAATACCTGCCTCGTGTCATCTCCAGCCACCCCAAGAGCACCCTGAAAAGTGTGTGCTTTTCAGAAAAAGTTCTGACAGGATACACACCAAAGCAAATACAGCAGGATAGAGATTGGAGTTAATTTCAGCTTTATCTGTAATGTTTAATCTTTACAATCTTTTATAATCCCAATACAATCTTTAATTTTACTGGAAGAGAAGTTCTGCTTGTGTCACTGGGATTTTTCAAAGCTGATGGAGTTACATACCTCTGTGCCTATTTCCTCTTCCAGAATACCAAAAGCCATGAAAGTGCTGAGGGAACAGCAACAGGGGGCCAGTCCTGTGATTTAATAACTGCATTTCTCACCCAAAGGAACTGGAGAAGCAGCAGTCACTTCTCCATCGAGCCTGCCTTTCTAGCCCAGCAGTCCTGGTCTGGGGGCTGCCCAGTGCTGGGAATGATAGAGATCACAGGCGCCCACAATCTCTTGGGGGATAGGGAGCTTTGGCACCTGCCCATGCCACCTTCAGCTTACACACTGACCTCATCCTTGCCAAAATGTGAAAACTGCTCAAAGCCAGAGTCTAGAGTTTAGTTATTAGTATTGAACCAACGTTGGTTTCTTAGCTTTGACAAATGGATCGTGGTTATATGACGTTAATAGGAGGGGAGAGAAGTATGAGGGTGAGAAGTATGTGCGAACTTTCCAGATTATTTTTGCAACTTTTCTATAAATTTAAAATTGTTCCGAAATAAAATAAAAAGTATATGTAAAAAAAAAAGAAGAGGAGGAAGCAGCAGCAGAAGCAGCAGCAGCCAGACTTCACTCTTAAGAGAAGAGGCCTATTAGGAAATTCCCTTGTGGTGCAGTAGGTTAAGGATCCAGTGTTACGCCAACTGTGGTGCAGGCCACAACTGCAGTGCGGGTTCAGTCCCTGGCCCGGGTACTTCCACATGCTAGGGATGTGACAAAAAAAAAAAAAAAAGCAACCAAAAGAGAGAGAGAGGAGAGACCATTAAAACCACACTGTATCCTTTTTCATCTATCAGATTAGCAATGATTCAAGAGACTGATGCTACACTGTGTGAGCAGATAGGGGAACCAGGTCTTCTCAATTCAGGGAGGAACCTCTTTGGAGAGCAAGGGCTCTAGCTTTCAAAATTCACAATGCACACACACTGATCCAGCCATTCTCCTTCTGGGAGTTTATCCTGCAGGTATAGTCTCATAGGGACAAGGATGTTCATTATAGCCTTTTTATTTGTTTGAAAAATAAAAAGATTGGAAACAACCAACCGAAGCCTTGTTAGATGACTTACTGATAACCCATATAATGGAATACTATGCAGCTGTTAAAAAGGAGGCAGCACTCTATCCACAAGGAACAATTACCAAGAAATATTTGTTAAAGGAAAAGGGCAATAAAAAGAACAATGAGAGGGAAGTTATAGATACATATATTTATGGCCAGGAGGCAGGGTCTCATGGCTGGTCAGCTACCTTCAACACTGCCGACTCACCCCAGGAAGGCACCAAAGTCCCTGGCCACTCACCAAAATGTGGACTACCTGCTGACCCTTCTTTCCAGTCCCTTCCTCTGCACCCAGCTCTCAGTTCCCCCCACCCAAAGCCTCCTGTGCTTTAGGTTTATTCTCCTCCAGAGTGTGCCCCATCTCAGCCAAATCCATGCATTCCCCTCCAGCTCAGCCCCACTATCTTCACCTCAACTGCTTCACATCCTTGTCTCCCCATTCCCTGTGACACAAACAGGATCATCTTGCCTGGTGGCTCTCTGGTCTGTCCACAGGACAACTGAATATACCTCCCCAGGGACCCTGCTTGAGGTGGGAACAGTCCAAGGGGGGAACTCTGGCAGAGGAGGGGGTTCTGAGGCACTAGCTCCAGTCATTCATTTCCCATAATTTCCTAGTCCACATTTCAAATGGCTATGCCCAGCCTCCAGAACAAGAGCCTGGAGTCTTACCACCCAACATTCCTTTCGAAAATCGGAACTTCATGGTAAGACAAAGCCAATCTTACTCACTTACTTCAACTCTGCTGAAGACATCGTTGCGGCTTTGTGGACTAGCTCGACAGTCACACACGCACACAAAAGCCACATATTTGCAAGCTATTTAATACCCGAAAAGAAGGCCTAGGGATCTCTGTATAAGGATTCAGGGTAAAAAAAAAAAAAAAGACTGCAAGGGAAATTTCATAATAAAATCAGAAAAGATACATGAAAGACAGAAGACTGAGTGTCCAAACAAGTGTGTCTATTAACGATCGTTGGATTAACTATATTTATTCATTCACTCATTCTTCCATACCTCATCACTTTCCAGAAAAGATTTGTCAGCTCACAATAGTGATAAAAAAAAAAGAAGAAGAAGCCGGAGGGCAGGAAGGAAAGCAAGAAGAGAGTGCAGCATGGGACCTTCAGCAGAAAGCACAACCTGCTCGCATGGACTCTGCCCTGCACAGGGACCCTTGCATCAACCTCATGCAGTCTTATGAGGCAAGCGCTCATTACTCCCATTTTGTAGATGAAGAAACCAAGGCTGAGCAAGGCCAAGGAACCTGCGCAAGACCATGCAGCTGGCAGAGAACAGAGCTGGGACTGAACCTGGGCAGTTTGGCTCCAGAGCCCACACTCTCCAATTCCACACCGTCTACACTGTCAAAGCCAAGATCGAAGCTGGAGGCTTATGAACTTGCTACAGGAGGGACCACGTCTGGCCCTCCTTACTGCCACCTGGAGAAGAGGAACTTGGTGTGTTAGTTCACAGAGTCCCTCAGATGCAAACTGTCTCTTGCTCACAGGTTTTCCTACTGCCCTCAGACCAGGCAGGGGTTCTCCCCGGGGCCCCCCTAAAGAGCAGGCTGAGAAATGGTGAATTCAGGGCCAGGGATGATGAAGGCAGCTTGTTTCTTAGGGTGTCCCTCATGCAGGGTTCAGGCATCGCCTCCAAAGCACAACTCAGTAAGTCTAAGGGGACTACACAGGTGATTCAGTTACTCAACTGAATGGCCCAATCTGGGAATCACTTCAGAATAAATGAAAGACTCAAAGATTATACGTTCTCCAAGGAATCATCCCTAAATATTTTTTCTCTGAGCAAAACTATCAACAATGGGAAGCTTTTTATTCTAACAAGTGGCAGGAGGGACGCTGCTCTGTGCCCACAGTTGACTGTAGGCCCAGCTCGTGACACCCTCTTGTGAACACTGAGGGGTTCACCTCAGGGACCTGGGGCCCAAGCCTTACAGAAGTGATCAGAGCACCTGCCACAGGCACAGGAATATCCTTAAAAAATTGTTTGGGGGAGTTCCCTTTGTGGCACAGCAGTTAATGAATCCGACTATGAACATGAGGCTGCCGGTTTGATCCCTGGCCTCACTCAGTGCGTTTAGGATCCGGTGTTGCCGTGAGCTGTGGTGTAGGTTGTAGACGCGGCTCAGATCTGGTGTTGCTGTGGCTCTGGCGTAGGCCGGTGGCTACAGCTCCGATTCGACCCCTAGCCTGGGAACTTCCATATGCCGCGGGTAAGGCCATAAAAGGACAAAAAGATAAAAAAAAATTGTTTGGGATCCACTCCCACCCACAAATATCTAGATGATGGAGACACTGGAGTTCTCCTCACAGGGTTTTGTCTCAGAAGATACTGGGGGCAGGTGGAGCCATTCCCATCTCCATCATTTAAAATAAAAAAGCAAAGGAAGGAGTTCCCTTCGTGGCTCAGTGGTTAACGAATCCGACTAAGAACCATGAGGTTGCGGGTTTGATCCCTGGCCTTGCTCAGTGGGTTAAGGATCCGGCGTTGCCGTGAGCTGTGGTGAAGGTTGCAGACACGGCTCGGATCCCGCGTTGCTGTGGCTATGGCGAAGGCCGGTGGCTACAGCTCCTGTTAGACCCCTAGCCTGGGAACCTCCACATGCCGCGGGTGCGGCTCTACATAAAGGCAAAAACGCAAAAAAAAAAAAAAAAAAAAAAGCAAAGGAAATAAAACTCCCTTTGGATAACTGGCTTTGATCAATGCTACTTCTAAAATGAAATCTCTGCCAAGATAACCAATGCCAGTAGCTTGTTAAAAGGGATTGATCTTGGGAGTTCCCATCGTGGCTCAGTCTAACAGCCCCGGCTAGTATCCATGAGGTTGCGGGTTTGATCCCTGGTCTCCCTCAGTGGTTTGGGGATCTGGTGTTGCCGTGAGCGGTGGTGTAGGTCGCAGATGTGGCATGGATCCCGCAATGCTGTGGCTGTGGTGTAGGCCGGCAGCTACAGCTCTGATTCGAACCCTAGCCTGGGAAACTTCACATGCTGCAAGTGTGGCCCTGAAAAGACAAAAAAAAAAAAAAGGAGGGGTGGTGTTGATCTTTATAAACCCGCTAAAACATGGGGAACAGGTCCTAAAAACAGTTACTTTTCTTTTAGAACACTTGGCCCACAGCCATTCTTTCTGGCAAACTGGATCAGCTGGCGCAGTTGTTTGGGCTGCTCTTGAGTAAAACAGAGGAGCCTGTCTCAAATCCTGGCATCACCATCCACCAGCTACGGGCCCTTGGGAAAGTTACTCAGCCATTTCGTTCCTGTTTCCTCATCGGTAAAATTAAGATAATAAAAGTCCCCGCCTCCCAGGGCTGCAGAAGGGATTTAAATGAGCCCATACCTATAAAGCGCCCAGACCAGGGCTGGTACAAGCTAAGTGTTCTACTGTTTTAAAGCAGAGTGGTCATGGCCTGGAGAGAATCCAACTCAATTCTATACACCAGGAAGCAACACACATTATCCAAAAAAAGAAGCAAATTAAAAGAACAGCATGCAGGAAACTTTGTGCTACTCTATCAAGAGGCTCCCAGAGGGCCCTGCCCGTCTTCCCTTGAGCTTCAGGAACTCAATGATGACTAGCAGTGCTGCTCTTGGCATTACTGTATGTCTCTCCTCCTGGTGCACAGGTAGACAGCTTGAGTTTTTTGTTTGGCTGGTTTTTTTTTGGGGGGGGGTTCTTTTTAGGGCAGCACCCACAGCATATGGAAATTCCCAGGCTAGGGCTTAAATCGGAGCTGTAGCAACTGGCCTGCAACACAACCACAGCCACAGGCACAGCAACGCGGGATCCGAGCTGCATCTGCCACCTACACCACAGCTCACGGCAATGCCGGATCCTTAAACCCACTGAGAGAGGCCAGGGATCCAACCTGCATCCTCATGGATGCAAGTCAGATTCCTTTCCACTGAGGCACAATGGGAACTCCCAGCTTGAGTTTTTAAATCAGGTAGCTGTTACTAGGAACTGACCTGAGACCTAGAGAAATCCAAGCAGTTGACCTCAGTTTGTAGAGCCAGGAAAATAAACATCCCCAGAACAAGTCAGACTCTGAACCTATATACACCAGGTTGAAACCTATAGAGATTATGACCCCACATCTCCCCTAGTGCTGGGCCTACTTGTCAACCTCAGGTCCTTCCATAAGACTTTCCTGGAGGTAACCTTCTCCCAGGCAAGGAGGGGTTCACCTTTCAAGGTAGTATGTGAACAGTTCTGAATTGTTTGACACCCCCAGCACAATAGCAGTTTTCTAACTTTTGGGCAGCAAAAGGGAAGACGGGGTGTCAGTGACAGGTCACAGGCTCGCACGGTCCTTTAGGGTTATAGTCCATTTTAAGATATTAGGAAGTCACTGGTGAGCTGTGAGTCATCCCCAGGAGACACTTGAGACAATCTATTTACCAGTAGGCAAGTCCCCAACAGAATTTGAAAGCCCCACGGCCCACTTTCTGTTTCTCCCAAACCGCAAAGAGTGAAGGATGTCAGCTGGGCCCAGGGCCAAAACAAGAGGGGAATGGTTACCTAAATAACCTTTCCAGAAGGGATCCAAATCCCAGATAAAGATTAGTAGCAAGAGAATCTAGAGTGCCATCCCAAGGCACAGATAGAGTAGGATTTCTCCAGATTTATTCCATATGCTATCATTTAACACCCAGCTGCTGTTAATAAAGGAATTCATTGAGAACAATCCATATTAATGAATACACCTAAAGACTGTCCCATAGGGAAGCAATGCTCCCCTTCCCAGCAGCTCCACACACAGCCCCACCAGCCCCACCACCAATGCACACCCCAACATCCAGGTGATGAGCACTGACACTGGAAAGACATGAAACCACACCGTGTAACCAAACCTACGGCAAGTGTCTTGCCAGGCAAATGTAATGTAAAAATGTTAAACCTTGTTGTACATCAAGTGTCACCCCTTCAGTTTCCTCACCTTTCTTTCTTTTTTTTTTTTTTCAGTCTTTTTAGGGCCACACCGCAGCATACAGAAGTTCCCAGGCTAGGGGTTGAATTGGAGCTGTAGCCGCCGCCTATGCCACAGCCACAGCGACACAGGATCCGAGCCACGTCTGGGACCTACACCACAGCTCATGGCAACACCGGATCCTTAACCCACTGAGCGAGGCCAGGGATCGAACCCGCAACTTCATGGTTGCTAGTCAGATTCGTTAACTGCCGTGCCACAATGGGAACTCCCAGTTTCCCATTAAATGAGGAAAATAAACGCCAAACTGGAAGGGTTGGTTATGAGAATTAAATAACACAAAGTACTGAAACATATGCAATGTCTAGATATTATATTATTTATGTTATATTGGGGGTGTGCGTATATTTTAAAATGGGTTTTTCAAAGTCAGCATATCAAGCCCTTTGGGCTCTGGCCACCCGAAACTGCTCCCCCTCCCCAGACAATACGTGCACAGGGCTCTGTGATTTCATTCTTCTTCTTCTCCTCCCAGCACCCTCTGACTCATCCTGCTCTTCACCCACTTCCTGGGCAGCCCCCCAGACTATAAGCTCTGTGAGGCTGGGAGCCTTGTCTGTCACTGCATGTCATTCAGGCATTCTCTGAGGATATAAATAATAAATATAAATAGCATCTATCGAGTGTTCCCAGGTGCCAAGGGCTGTCCAAGACCTTACACACGCAAGCCTCCTAGAATGTCCTCAGGCCAACTCTACTCAGGGCACACTAGCATCTCCATCTCCCTATTGTAGTTGGGGAAACTCAGCCCCAGTGAGGCTGAGCAACTTGATCAGATCACACGGCCAGCAGGTGCAGACATCAGGTTCCAGAGCCAGGCGAACTCCAGAACCCTCACTCCGAACCACCTTGCCATGTGGCACACGTGGGCGGCCAGTGCAGTGCCGCCTGAGTTCCCAGACAGGCTGAGCATGACGGCGGGTGGCAGGCATCCCTAAGAGCACAGATCTGTGTCCCAGTTCCGTCTCCCTCAAAGGGAATCAGAGCTGGGAACCTGGAGAATCCCTACCCTCTCTGTTGCACCAAAAGGGAAATATTAATTTTGCTTGTTTGTAAGGGAAAATTATTTAGAACCCAACCCAGAAATAATCATTTATTGTGAAGATTCCTTAGCTCCTCCAGCACAAGTTCTAAAAGTGATACAAATTGTGGAGTTCCTGTCATGGCTCAGCGGAAACGAATCCAACTAGGAACCATGAGGTTGCGGGTTTGATCCCTGGCCTTGCTCAGTGGGTTAAGGATCTGGCGTTGCCATGAGCTGTGGTGTAGGTCGCAGATGAGGCTCGGATCCTGTGTTGCTGTGGCTGTGGTGTAGGCCGGCAGCTACAGCTCCGATTAGACCCCTAGCCTGGGAACCTCCGTATGCCCCGGGTGTGGCCGGAAAAAGTCAAAAGACAAAAAAAAAAAAAAAATTAAGAAAAAAATAAAAGTGATACAAACTGTTATTTTGATTACTTTCGCAGGATTTTTCCCCTCCAAGCCTGAGCTCATTGGCCCAGGGCATCTGTAGCCAGGCAAACAGTGACAACAGGGAAAGCCTGGGGAAGAGTAAGTTCCCAGCCGCTCCACAGCACAAACTGCGTCTGGCCCCGGCTGGTCCAGCTCATCCCTCCCACCCTCCATCCTCATCTCCTCTGGCACTCCCATTCTGTCTGCCCAGCCCTGATCCCTTTCCCACAATGACCCTCTCTCTCTCTGCCCTGTGGAACCTCAGCTGTGACCAACTCTCCTTGCTAATAATGATAACAACAATAACAGAAGTAGCATCAATCTGGTGTCTGCTATGAGCTGGACCCTCTGCTAAATCCATGTTATGTTCATCTTATTTAATCTAACAACAAAAGTGACACAAGAATTGTTGTTATCCCATTTTACATACTAGAAAACTGAGATTAAAGCAGTGGTACATCAAGTAAGTCTAACACGGTAACTTTGCACACCAAGGAAGAAAAGCTAATGTTTGGGAAGCAATGGTGATCAGCAGGCTGGAGCCCAGGAATGAAGAAAGGGTCATACAAACTCTGGAGGTAAACTTGCAAGCACTTATTACCAGAATCTCCCACAAGGTTCAAAAGTGACATAACAGGGACTTCCTGTTGTGGCTCAGCGGTAACGAATCTGACTAGTACCCATGAGGATGCGGGTTGGATCCCTGGCCTCGCTCAGTGGGTTAAGGATCCGGCATTGCTGTGAGCTATGGTGCAGGTTGCAGATGCAGCTCAGATCCCACATTGCTGTGGCATAGGCCAGCAGCTGTAGCTCCGATTCCACTCCTAGCCTGGGAACTTCCATATGCTTCAGGTTCGGCCCTAAAAAGCAAAAAAAAAAAAAAAAAAAAAAAAAGTAACATAGCAGATTGCAAAATCAACCCCAGGGAAAAGCACACCCTTCTCCACTCCCAGCAACTTTCTAAGCATGACAGAGGGTTGTTCCCTACGCCAACCCCAGGCCATTGCTCCCACACCCCATCCTGCCAGAGTCTCCTCAGAACCCAACAGGTCAACCCAAGCTGGTCCCTCCATACTGTTAGTAAACTGCCTACATCGCTCCTGACAGCTGTTCCCTTCTTGAGGACCTCCCACGGTCATCCTCACCTGCCCTTGACCTCACCGAGCACACCTCTTTGACTCCATGGGTCTTGATCTCCACCCCCAGCCCCAGCTCCATGGCTGGCCACAGGAGGAGCCTATCCCGTCCTTTAGACCAGCCCACCTCCAAGACCTCAGCCCTGAGCTCCTTCTGAGCACAGCCTCTCACCACCTTCCTTTCACACCCTTATCCTGATGATCCAGCGCTCCCTAGGAACCTGCAGAAATCATGACAGACAGTGGAAATTATCTGCCCTTTTGGCAGCCTGAAATGATAACAATATCAGTCCCTTACTCTGACCCCGGTATTGTCCGTATCCTCTTAAAAGCACTGACTGGGACCATGTGATGGTCTTCAATAAATTCATTTTGTTTTGTTTCACAGCTAAGACATCAGGAAAGGATCAATAAACCCAACTTTTCTCCAAAATAGAAGAAAGGAAAGACAACTCCATCTGTCACAATACGCCAAAGCTCAGAGCTGCAAGGGATCCTAGCGGTCATCTCGTCCAAGCCCCTCTCCGATACTTGAAGATTTTCCTCAGTCTTCCCAAGTGGCCACACTGCCCAGGCCAGACACTCCCAGAGACAGAAAGCCTGCAGCCAATCCACATGTGGGCAGTTCTGCCTGTTTCGAAGGTTTCTTTCTATTAAGTTGAAAGTTTCCTCTCTCTAATTTGTGCTAAGCCCTGGGACTGCTGCCTGGAGCCACAAATAAGAGTCCTCTCCAATTTGGGGCTTTTGTTTGTCTGTTTGATCAAGGTTGTTAATTTTGCTGTGCAAAACTTACAAACATCCTTGCCAATTTTTTTTGTCAGCTTGATCTATCCATTAATAAGAAGTATTTTAAAGTCTCCAAAAAACATTACGGGATTTTTTTTCCTTTGTTCATTGACAATTTTTGCTTTGAATATTTTGAGATTCTGTTGCTTAGTATATACAGGTTTAAGATTGTTATATCGTCCTATCAATTTTCTTCTTATCGTGGAACAATGATCCTCTTTGTCTTTGAGAATACATTGGGCCTTAATTTCATCTGAGAGTGATATTACTCTATCACATTTTATTTCGTTTTCCTATCTCCTTACTTTCAACCTTTCAGTACTATTTTGTTTTAGGGTTAATTCCTATAAACAGCATATTTCTGAGTTTTTGGTTGTTTTTCATATTCTCTGCGATATCTAGAAAATCCAATCTATTTATATTATTGGGACTATTCAAGCATTTTAATTTATTTCTATCATCCACTATCTAATTTTGTATTTTAAATTGACCATACCTTTTCCTTCTTTTCTTCTTCTCCCTGTCTTCTATTGGATTCACTGAGTACTCTCTCTCTATATATATATCTTTGTCTCTTCTGGTTTGGAAATTATACATTCCGTTGTGCCTATAATGATAACCCTTAATTTGCTCACCTGCATTTTTTTTTTTTTTTTTTTTTTGTCTTTTTAGGGCCATACCCTTGGCATATGGAGGTTCCCAGGATAGTGGTCAAATCAGATCTGTAGCTGCCAGCCTACACCACAGCCATAGCAACGCGGGATCTAAGCTGCATCTTCAACCCACACCACAGCTCACAGTAATGCCAGATCTTTAACCCACCTAGCGAGGCCAGGGATCGAACATGCATCCTCATGGATGCTAGTCAACTCGTTTCCACTGAGCCACGACTTGAACTCCTCACCTGCATCCTTAACATAACCAAATCTACACTTTATTGATATATCTATCCTCTCCCTGAGTAATACAAGGATCTTAGAATTTTTAACTCAGAGCAGCCCATCTCCAATCTTACATATTACTACTGTCTTATGTTATTTGTATTTTTTTATTTTTATTATAGTTAATTTACAATGTCCTGTCAATTTCTGCTATACAGCAAAGTGACCCACTTACACATATATGGACATTCTTTTTTCTCACATTATCCTCCATCATGTTCCATCACAAGTGACTAAACATAGTTCCCTGTGCTATACAGCAGGATCTCATTGCTTATCCACTCCAAATGCAATAGTTTGCATCTACTAACCGCAGACTCCCAGTCCATCCCACTCCCTCCCCCTCCCTCTTGGCAACCACAGGTCTGTTCTCCATGTCCACGTCTTATGTTATTTTTAAATCTCCCAAATTAGTCATTATTTTTATAGTCAACAGTTATTTAAATTATCCTTTGTGTGTCAATTATTTGGTTACCATTGCTTCTTTTTCGGTTTCCTATCTTTTTCATTTTTAAATTAAAATTATTTTAAATTTATTTTTATCTTTTTAAATTATTTTTTTATTTATTCAAGTTTAGTTGATTTACCCATTAACTCAAATCCCATTCCATCCTTCTGTATTTCATATCTTTCTCATAAGCAACATATGGTTGGGCCTTATGGCTTTTTTTTTTATGAATTTGGACAGTTCCTGTCTTTTAATGGGTATATTTAGAGCATTAATATCAAAAGTAATTATTGATATAGTTGGATTAATATCTGCTATATTTGTAACTACTATCTATTTGTTGAATTTGTTCTTTATTTCTTTTTTCCCTGATCTTTTTCTTCCTTCCCTGGGTTTAAATAAATATGTCATATGATGCCATTTTATTTGCTTAGCACTATTATACACTTAAATGAGGTTAAGCAGTTAATTTTTTTTCTTTTTCTTTCTTTTTTTTTCTTTTCTTTTTTGGCCACCCTGAAACACATGGAGTTCCCAGGCCAGGGATCAGATCCAAGCCACAGATGCAACCTAAGCCAGAGCTGCGGCAACACCAGATCCTTAACCCACTGTGCTGGGCCAGGGATCAAACCTGCGTGCCAGTGCTCCCAAGACGCTACCCATACTGTTGCGCCACAGCAGGAACTCCAAGGGTAATTTTTACGTTATTGCTTTTTATCACAATTTTTTTAAAAACTTAAGTCAAAAAAAAGTTTTAGTGGTTGTCCTAGAGTTTTTAATATATATTTATAACTAATCTAAATTCACATTCAGATAACATTGTACCTCTTCAATTGTAGTACAGGTACCTTCTAACAGAGCATTCCCAATTCCCCTGTCCTGTCCCTTGTGACATTACTGTCACTTGTTTCACTTATCCATATGTTATAACCATACAGATACACTGTTACAGTGTTACTTTCAACAGTTAGCTTTTAGGTCAATTAAGAATAAGAAAAATCAAAGCATTTATTTTATCTTCACTTATTTCTTCTTTGACTCCTCTCCTTTCCTTTTGTAGATGTGAGTTTCCAACCTATATTATTTTTCTTCTCTCTAAAGAATTTTTTTTAACATTTCCTGCAAGACAGGTCTGCTGGTCACGAATTCACTCCATTTTCATTTGATTGAGAAAGTCTTTCTTTTTCCTTCACATTGGGGGGGATAATTTCCCAAGATATAGAGCTCTAGGTTGGTGGGGGTTTTTCTCTTTCAAAGCTTTAAACTTTTCACTCCACTTTCTTCTGTTTGCATGGCTTCTGATATGAAATCCGTTTTAATTCTTATCATTGTTCCTCTACAAGTAAGGCATTTTCTCCCCCTTCTGATTTCTTTCAAGATTTTCTCTGGAGTTCCCATCGTGGCTCAGTGGTTAATGAACCCGACTAGGAACCATGAGGTCGTGGGTTCGATCCCTGGACTCGCACAGTGGGTTAAGGATCTAGTGTTGCTGTGAGCTGTGGTGTAGGCTGCATATGTGGTGTAGGTTGCTGTGGCTGTGGCGTAGGCCAGCTGCTACAGCTCCGATTGGACCCCTAGCCTGAAACTCCATATGCTGCGGATGCAGCCCTAAAATGACAAAAGACAAAAAAAAAATTTTTTTTCTCTGCCTTAGGTTTTCTGATATTTGAATATGACATGTGTACATTTAGTTATTTTGGTATCTATACCTTACTGCTTGGCATTTTCTGAGTTTCCCACATTTGTGGTTTGGTTATCTGGCATTAATTTTGGAAAGTTCTTGGCCATTACTACTTCAAATATTTCTTCTTCATCCTCTCTTCTGCCTCTGGTATTTCAATTATACATAGGTGAGTCCTCCCAAAATTATCCCATAATTCTTAGATTGCATTCTCTTCTGGTTTTTGGTTTGTGTCTTTCCTTTTTCATTTTTTCTTTTGTATTTCAGTTTGAGAAGTTTCTATTGATGCATCTTCAGGTTTACTGACTCTCTACCTGGCAGTGTCCAATCTACTGATGAACCCATCAGAGGCATTCGTTATTTTTGTTACTGTATTTTGTTTATTTCTAAAATTTCTTTTTGATTCCTTCTTAGAATTTCCATTTCTTCATTTACATTGCCCATCTGTACTTTCATGCTTTCTCCTTTTTCCATTAGAACCCCTAACATGTCAATCATCATTATTTTAAATTACCTATCTGGTGTTATTTTAAATTACCCATCTGGAGTTCCCTGGTGGCCTAGAAGTTAAGGCCTAGCATTGCCACTGCCGTAACTTGGGCCACTGCTATTGTGAGGGCTCAGTCCCTGGCCTGGGAACTTCTACATGCCTCAGGCAAGGCCAAAAAGGAAAATTACCTACCTACTGAGTCTAAAATCTATGTCATAGCTGAGTCTGGTTTTGATGCTTACTTTGTCTCTTCAGACTATGTTCTTGCTTATCTCACTTCTTGTTAAAAGCTGGACACAACATATTGGATCAGACACGAGGTAAAAGGCTTTTAGTATGAGATTTTATGTTAATTTGACAGATCTCAGCTGTAACTGCCTGTATCCTCCTCTCTTTCCAGATTTTGCAGTAGCTGTTCACCCTGCAACTTTAATTCTCTGGTGAATCGAGAAAAGTTGTTGAGCTTCATTTCTTCTTGCAATATGAGTGATGACTCCCAAGGTCTCTATATGTCAGAGCTAAAACTGGAAGGCTCTCATATCCTTCTTACTGAAGTACGTTGTTTAGCAGTTCAGCAAGTGTGTGAGTGGTAAACTCTGTCTTTGTCAGAAAATGTTTTTATTTGCCTTCACTGTTAAATGACCATTTACCTGAAGATAGCTCAATTGTTATTACCTGTTATTCTCTCTTAACATTTGAAGATATTTCTATTGCTTTTTTTCCCCTGTTGGATCCTTAACCCACTGAGTGAGGCCAGGGATTGAACCCACATCCTCATGGATACTCGTCGGGTTCTTAACCCTCTGAGCTACAATTGGAACTCCTATTTTCTATCGTCTTTTGACTTCTTTTGATGTTTTTAAAAGTGTTCTGTCAACCTAAAAGTTATATCCTCTTTCTGATTGCTTTTAACTTTCTCTTTATCTCTGACGTTATTCAATTTCATGATAGTTTTGCTTAGATGTGCATTTATTTTTAGTTAACTTGCATGAGATTTAGTATGTTTCTTCAATCTTAAGACACATATCTTCCAACAGTTCTGTTCTATAAATTCCTTAGCCATTATTTCTTCAAATGTTGCCCCACCTCTATTTTTTCTACCTATTTTTACAGAGCAATTTTAGACCTCAGGAAATACTGTTTTATCTCTTATCTTTTCTCTCTTTTTAAAAATATGAAATGCTTCATGAACTTTTAGTCATCCTTGTGCAGGGGTCATGTTGATCTTCTCTTTATCATTCCACCTTTAGTATATATACTGACAAAGCAAGCACTCTTACCCTTTCATACTTCCAAACTCTTTATTTTTATCTATTTAGTTAGTCAGTTGGTTAGTTTTTTTAGGGCTGCACCTGCGCCATATGGAAGTTCCCAGGCCAGGGGTCCAATCAGAGCTATAGCTGCTGGCCTACACCACAGCCCCAGCAACTTGGAATCCAAGCCACATCTGTGACCTACACCACAGCTCATGTCAACGCTGGATCCTTAACCCACTGAGCAAGGCCAGGGATCAAACCCACATCCTCATGGATACTAGTTGGGTTCATCACTGCTGAGCCATGACAGGAACTCCCTCCCAGCTCTTTAGATTTCTATGCTGCATTCCTGACAATTTCCTCAGCTCTGTCTCCCAAATCACTAATTTTCTCTTCAGCTATGTCTTACCTGGTATCTAACCCATCAACTAAACTTTTAATTTTGATAGGTAAAATTGTTATTTCAAGGTAACTTATTTGGTCCTTTTTCTAATCTGTTTATTCTTTTTTCATAGTGTTTTATTCTTTTGTAACGTTTCTAGTCTTTTTTTCATCTCTTCAGTCATTTTACATTCTCTTTCAGATTCTCTTTACTTTAGATTCTTGGAGTACTAATTTTCCTGGTTATAGCTCCTGACTTACCCTCATTTCCTTGTTTGCTTTGAAGGTTTTTTTTTTTTTTCAATTTTGAACTTATCTTCAGAAGTTAACATTTACTGTGCAGGCATATTGTACATAATGGACTGTGGAAGGATCAAGATAAGAGCTTTACATGTACTTCTGCTTGGCATCTCAAGAATTTCACTGATTTGAGCCCAGTTTTTATATTAATTTCACTTCTTGAGTTTCTTATGAATAATGAATAGTGAATAGTGAGATACCACACCCGTATGTACCACAGTTGGATCTCAGCTTCTTATGGGAAACTTTGGTTCTCCTCTGAGTCCCATGAAGAATCAAGTTTCCCTGCTGCCTCCCTCAGCCTTCAGGTGAACTTTGCCTAGTACTCATTTCATGGAAAGTGTGTTCCTTCCAGATTTCAACTTTTTGAAGGAACTTCAGTTCCAACTCCCATAATACATAGGTCTAAGACTATATCTTCTTTGTGAACACCAGCCTCAAAACTCTAGCCCCTGTCCACCAGGAACTATATCCAGAACCAGTACCCTGGGCTTCTGGGAGGTTAGCTCATGAACATAAAGTTCTGGCTCTGACCTCCTTCCATTTTTTTCCTTTTCCTTTTTCTTTTTTTTTTTTTGGACTGCACCAATGACCAAGCTGGACAGGCAATGAGCTGGACAGAGATATGAGCTGGGTCATTAGCCCACTTCACCACAGAGGGAAATCCCTGAGCTCCTTCTAAATTTTCAGTTCCTGAGGATTTCTCTTTGTTTAAAATTCATATATATATATTGGACAAAAGACAGCCTCTTCAATAAGTGGTGCTGGGAAAACTGGACAGCTACATGTAAAACAATGAAACTAGAACACTTCCTAACACCATGCACAAAAATAAACTCAAAATGGATTAAAGATCTAGATATAAGACCAGATACTATAAAACTCTTAGAGGAAAACATAGGCCAAACACTCTCTGACATAAATGATAG
>PVHT021183634.1:35906897-35927561 GCA_004024745.2 Catagonus wagneri | reverse complement strand
CATGCGAAGTGAAATCAGTCAGACAATTAGACAGCAACACCCAATGCTACCGCTTACATGTGGAAACTAAAAAGACACAATGAACCTTTTTACAGAACAGAGAATGACTCACAGACTTTGGAAAACCTTGGTTTTTCAAATAAGACAATCTGGGGGGTGGGGGGATGCACTGGGGGTTTGGGATACAAAATCTATAAAACTGACTTGTGATGATTTATGTACACCTATAATTGAAATAAAATCCATTAAGAAAAAAAATAAAATAAAATTCATATATATATATATATATATATACACAGTTCATCGTTTTATTTGATTCAGTATTCCTATTGTTTGAAATGGGAGAGGAGTCTGAAATAGCTCAGACCGTGTTATCAGAACCAGAACTCTATGTTCTTTTTTTGTATTCTGCAAAATAATAAATGTTTCAGTGTTTAAAAGACCTTTGCGAATAGCCAAACTCCTTAAGCTGAACTTGCAATGTACCTGTAACCAAGCAGGACCCCATGGGCGTCCCTAGAATAGACCTCTGCCCATGTCCTGTGCCTGCCTTATGTATGCAGAAAAACTTTCATCAAAGAATAAATTTAATCAGAGAAGTGAGAAAACACAGAAAGAAAGGCAAACAGTCAAGCAAGACCAAATAATAACAGTTTAGCCACTCAACAAACTCAGGTACCTTTAGTTCTTCCTCAAGGACTATAAACAACATTCTGAGCCTTGTCTTTTAGGCTGTTTTGCAGATACTGAAACCTGCACCAGGTGGAAGAAGTTAACTGTATGCTGCCCACATGCACATAGACTCCAGACCATCTGGAACCAGAGGGTTGATCGTGCTGACTCCCAACTACCTCATCACCGACCAATCAGAAGAATGTCCACAAGCTGACTGTGTCCCGCTCCTTGAACACTATGACTCCTCACAATCCTCTCTAGAGTGGGACATAGTTTTGAGGACACTAGCCTGCCATGGTCCCCTTTGCCTGGCAAAACAATAAAGCTATTCTCTCTTACTTCACAAAACTCTGTCTCCTCCTTTCTATTCTGCACCAGTGAAGAGACACGGCATTTCAACAACACGTTCTCAAGACAAACAAGCCGTAGGACTGGAATTACCTATTATTTTATCCTTTATGGACTGTCTTTATTACAAAGATTGTGTAGGATTGTTTAGGGGGGATAACTGCACCCAAAAGTCAATTTTCACACAGTACCTCGGCCGAATCTATTGCTGTGACCTTATGCCACATAGCAAAGCAAAGTGGTCAATGTCACCGACATGGCACATTATTAAAAATTTCTTGGATGAATGAATGAATAAATGAATGAAAGAATATCCTGAGCTTTGAGTGAGGGGAGGTGTGAGGGATCTCTGAGGGAGGGAAGATGAGAGTGAGCTCTGAGTGATAGAGGGTGAAGGGAGCTCTGAGTGAGGCAGAGTGTTAGTAGCTCTGAATGAGGGAGAGTCTGAGGGTACTTTGAGTGAGGGGAGGTGTGAGAAAACAAAAAAGAAAGCAAGAACATCCTAGCGAGATGCAGGTAGCTCTTTGAGAAATCACTTTTAATCTCTAAACCCACATACACAGAATTTTACCTGTCATCTAAAGAGTGGAACAGAAAGGAAAAAAAATGCAAACAAGTCAAAACAAAAATAAGAGATGGATCCTAATTTATTTTTTTGTCTCTCACAAGATGTTAGAACTGGAATAGATCTCAAGGATGATCCAGCCTAATCCGGGATCCCAACGGTAGAAACAATGACCCAGAGAGAAGTGACTAGCTCAAGAGCCATCATGAAAGTCCAGGGTGCATCCCAAGATTTTATACCATAACGACTTGCTCGGTGTTCTTCAAGCATTCCCCAGTCTTGCATTATTTTCCTTGGGAAGCCATCTTTCTTCTTGATCCACAAGCAGACAAAGAATACTCAAAATACTCAGCTGTTTAGAAAATATTTTTAAAGTTGTTTAGAAAAAAAATGGGCATCCTCAGGCAAAGTTCTAGGTAGCAGAGAAAATGAAGAAGGCTAAGATCCCATTGAGTCCATGTAATTTTCACCCTTGGATCACTTTAAGGCAATGACAGGTGAAAGATGGACACTATGGCTGGTGTAGAAGCACCCAGTACCTCGAGATATCTAGGGAGCAAGAATTCCACCATGATACTCACTATCTCATTTCAAAGGCAGGATGATATCCAAGTTAAATCTTGCTTAAGCATCTCAGTGCTGAGGAATGGGCTCCTCTCCCCTCTCACGCTGAGAAGAACTGGGTAGAAAACTCTTGCCCTCTGCCACGACCACTCTCTCCACCATTCTGTAGCTCCTTTCATGGGAACAGCCACTCATCTGACTGGCCAGAGCCCAGGATACTCACTGGGCCATGTCCACCAGTGGGCAGTGTCATATGTCTTGAGGTACGAGGTAGCAACTAGGTCAGACCATGCCTGCTTCCCACAGGAGGAACCAGACATGCCCTCCCTCCGCTCTGTCTTTGCCATCTGCAACTGTGTGGGTGAGGGATCTGCTTCTTTACTCTCTAAAATAAGTGATCTTCCCCCTGTCAACACGCCCAAGTCCCTGCACACCAGGCCCTCTTCAGAGAGGTCAAATGCAAGCTACTAAACTCTCCTTCTCAAGAAGAGTTGAGTTGATGATGAGGTATATTCCTATAGATCTAGATCAAACTTTCTCCAAGGGGGAAGACATTCTCACAGAATGGGTGGCAGGAGGTGCCAAAGCTCCAGAGTAGTAGACATTTTCTTGTAGCACCAAGTTGGAGATTTTAGGAATGGCTTCCCCAGAGTGCCTGGGACTTTTCTTAGTAAGTTGAGTTATTAAAAAGGCTGCATTCTTGAGCCACGTGGTCACAGCACGTGATCATTACATTCGCCCATAGGACAGAGCCCTGTAAAATCTCCATGGACCATGGATACCGTTCAAAGCTGTGCCCACTGCTTTTGCAAACGCCGCCCCCACCAGAAGCCCATGTGACAATTTCCTTTCTACTCTAAGTGTCAGAAAAAAACATGGCTTCCTTTGGGGGAACTGGCTTATTTTCCACTGGTGGACAACGAGAAGCCTACAACTGACTGTATTTCCCACTTCGCTTTGACTGTCAGGAAGCTCACAATCAAATCTGAGCTCAACCCTAGTAACCCTGAGGGCCTGGCTGGAGAGCTGTGTGTGTGTAATGTAGCAGAGGAGAGTAGCAGGGAGCAGAGAAGTAGTGCTTTACCAGCCACAATTCCTGCGCAATGTCATGGTCTGGAGAGAAAGCCAGCCCCAGCAGGGCAGGCAACCCTTTCATACAGTGACATCATGTGCACCTTGGCAATAGTCTCCGAGCACTCTGGGTCTCCTCAGAGCAGCCAGAACAATCTGTATTAGATTGGATCCTGCTAGTCTCTGGTTTAAAATCTTACACGGGCTTCTCCTGGCTTTGAAGATAAAACCCCTGGTCCACAAGTCCCCTCACAGCCAGACCCCATCATCTAACTGTGCCACAGATCACTTTCCCACGGGACATCTTTTGGTTATTGGACCAAAGTCTTTCCAGTCTCAAGCTGTTCCCTCTGCCTGGGACACTGTTCCCACCACCCTTTCCTACCTTGAGTGCAAAGGCGCCATCCTTAGATAGACCCTTCCTGACCCCCCACCTAAATGAAGTCCCATTCTTTACTCTCAGCACACCTTGTCCGTCTCTTCATAGCTCTGTGATTATTAGTAATGATACAATGTTTTACTGGCATAATTATTTTATTAAAATCTGTCTCATTACCATCGGGGAAATTCTGGGAACCACATCTGTCTTTGTTGCTGTCATGTCCCCAGCACTTAGCACAGTCCTTGGCACAGAGCGAGTGCTCTGTAAATATTTGCTGAATGAAATCAATCACTCAGACGTCTACACCTGCAGAGGTCAGGGAGCTGACTCCAGAGGACTCTCTACACCCACAAAAAGCAGGGAGCAGAGAATGTAGCAGTATTACCGGCCACATCATTTGGGGCATGTTACCTAATCTCTCTCTGCCTCAGTTTTCTCAACTGACACATGAAGGTTATACTGCATCTACTCTAACTCATAGGGTTGCTGTGAGCTCAAGTGCAATGTGAGAGGTTGTCGCGTTTTTTGTTTATTTGTTTGTTTGTTTGTTTTTGTCTTTTTAGGGCTGCACCTGCGCCTTATGGAGGTTCCCAGGCTAGGGGTCAAATCGGATCTGTAGCTGCCGGCCTACACCACAGCCACAGCAACGCCAGATCCAAGCTGCGTCTGCAACCTACATCACAGCTCCCAGCAACGCCAGATCCTTAACCCACTGAGCAAGGCCAAGGATCGAACCCGCAATCTCATTGTTCCTAGTCGGATTTGTTTCCGCTGTGCCACGACAGGAACTCCGGTTGCAGGGTTTTTTAAATTAGTAATTCCTTTATCTTCAATTATCCATCATATTCTGCCAGCCCCCTGCAGGCTATAGCACTTGTTGGCAGGACCTGAGTCTGTTTAATCCTCCTCTCCACTCCCTACTGTCTCTGGGTCTGGCCCTGAACTCCCAGGCAGAGGATGCCCGGTCCTGTGTGTGGGCAGTGAAACTGGCAGCAGCTGCTGCCAGACTTCTGGTATCCAGACTTCTGGCCCTCATGTCTTCACCAGAAACCCCAGCCCTGCTCTATGCACTAGAAGGGCTGGACTCATCATTGGCCTCCTGAGACCTGGCAGACTCCAGCCCTTTGTGGCTCGGAGCCCCAATCCCTGTGACCCAGGCCTTCCTGCCCACCCCAGTGAGGATCCCTGGGGGAAACTGCCCATCAGCATCCTGCCACACTGTAGCATAAAAGGTCTTCTCCCTTTATTGTGTCCCCTCTCCCTTCCCCTCATCCCACCAGACTTTCTCACTATTCTTACCTAAGAGTCATTCTTTCAGGTAGGAAGGATCTTGACTTTTAGCTAATCAAGCCCTCAATGGATTCTTAAACTTCTAATACAACATTTATGAAAAAGGATAGATTCTCCTTAAATGCCTCCAATGATGGGGAGCTCACCACTTCACAAGGCGGTCCACTTGTTAGAAAGCTTGGGTTATTAGAAAGTTCCCTTAGCCTGTCTCCTTCTCTGCTCACACCCCCAAGTCTTCCCTTCTTCAGATCAAACAGCCCCCATGTCTCCAGTAATCTCTCCTAGGAGAAAATCTTAATCACATCTTCCTTTTTTTTTTTTTTTTTTTGGCTTTTTAGGGCCGCACCCGTGGCACATCGAGGTTCCCAGGCTTGGGGTTGATTCGGATCTGTACGCCCAGCCTATGCCACAGCCACAGCCATGCCAGATCCGCACATGCCAGCCCATCATCCCTGGCCCCCATCAGACCAGAGGAGCCCAGCTGGTGACAACTAGTGAGGAGCCAGGCCTGGCCACAGCCAGAGCATCCTGTAGGCAACCTGAGGACTATGGGGACATTGAAGAATGCTGATGGAAATGAAGATCTGGGGTTGGGGTGTTAAGCAGAGAGAAACCACAAGGGGCTATAATGTGAGGATGAGCTTCAGGAAGAGAGAGTCAGCAGTGGCAGCAGAGTCAGGAAAAGAGGCAGGAGGCCCACTGATGGTGGCTTCCAGGTGAGCAGACTAGTCCAGGCCACAGACTCAGGGCTCGCTGGGACACGCTGCCCCCCAAAACAAAGCCAAACCTCTTTACTCCTCATCCCAGCCTTCCGAGGTTTAGGTGCCCTCTTGCTTCTCCAGCCCCACTGTCCCTGACTTTCTTTCACTCCATCCCTATGCCAACCACCTAGACCAGCCTTAAGTTCCCTGCCACACTCACATTCTTCCATGCTTCATTCACACCGTCCCTTCTGCTTCGAATGCCCTCTCCAGCCAACTCCCTACCATCTCCGCAGAGCCGGATCCTGCCCATCCCTCAACGCACAGCACTGACACCTCCTCCAGAAAGCCTTCCCCCATTCCCAGCCTGGCACACCTCTCTCCTCACCCTCTTCGCTCCCTACCTGCTCTCTTCCCAAAACACCCCCTAAAGACAGGAATCATGCCTGGCACCTCATCTTTTCCCCCACAGTCCCCAGCCCTTTTTCAGACTCAGGGATGGGTTCAGGCCATCTCTGATGACCAAACTCAATCACGCCCAGAAACACAAACCAGCCCCTCCCGGGGAGGAGGACACCCACAGAAGCAGCCTGGAGAAATGCTACCGTGCAGAGGGCAAAGCAGCTTATGAGAGCAGCAGGCATTTCTGGTGGCTCCTCTGTTAGACAAGGGACAGGCCTTCTCCCAGTTTAACCCCCCGTGACCTTTGAACTTCCCGGGAGGTCAGCAGCACATGTTCCCCTTCCCCAGCTGTCTTTCTGTTTCTGGCCCGATGGGAGGGAGGGCCCTGGGCCCCGTTCCATTTTGCACCCGTATTGATCTGTTGGCAGCAATGGGCTGGATAATTAGCCAGGAATTAGGGTTTCTATTACAGCCAGGAGGCTGCTCCAGCTGATTTATCACCTGAATAATTTACTGTGATTGAAAGGAAATTAAAATGAACTCCATTTGACAACTGTGAGCTTTTATGGGCTTTAGTGAAGGCTCAAAAGCCAGATTAATAGCCTGGTGTTGGTTAATAGTCTGCCGAGAGTAAATACGGCAGGCTGTGCTCGGTGGCGGCCTTCCTGCCTGAGGAGGGACCAGCGCCCGCCAGCAGCGCAGTGCCCATGACAGCGTCAATGCAAGTTTTACTGAAACAGATTCCACTGTTCGAAACACACACGCACACACACCACCCATCATTGCTTTCTCTCCCTCTCTCTCTCTCTCTCTCTCTCTCTCTCTCTTCCAAGGTGATTTTTACTCACTCCACATGTAGGGAAAACAGAATTGTTTTTTCAATAACCATTTTGAAAAGGAAGTGTTGCATTGCCCCTAGGAGTGTGTATACATTAACCCCTTCCACCCAGGGACCTGTGTTTACTAAATTCTCAGATAAAAGGGAGAAGCCTGGGCCCACCCGCCCAGGGCAGCTCTTGGCAGGAAATGGCAGCCAGGTGAGAATGGCTGTGCCAGGCGGGCTCCTGGCTTGGCTCGCTGACGAGTGATCTTGCCCTGGGTGGTCGGACAGGATGATTCAGGAAGATTTGACACCCCCCCCCCAAGCCTATGGCAAGACTCTGAGGGTTCTAGAATGATGACTAGCGGTCTCTGGCTGCAAAAGGACAGTTCTAAAACCCAGCCAGGGAGTTCCCATCGTGGTGCAGCAGTTAACGAATCCGACGAGGAACCATGAGGTTGCAGGTTCAATCCCTGGCATCATTCGGTGAGTTAACGATCGGGCGTTGCCATGAGCTGTGGTGTGAGTCACAGAGGCGGCTTGGATCCCGCGTTGCTGTGGCTGTGGCATAGGCCAGCAGCAACAGCTCCGATTAGACCCCTAGCCTGGGAACCTCCATATACTGCAGGTGCGGCCCTTAAAAAAAAGAAAAAAACAGCCAGTCAGGAAACTGGCTTCTAGAATCTTTCGGGAACCTGCAGACCAGCAACCATCTTACCCAAGATGGACAAAATATTCTGAGGTCAGATTCCAGCTCTGTGGCCTTAACTAGTCCCAGAAGCCTCTGGGAAATGGGGAGAACAGTCTGGAAAAAATGTCCCAAGGTGGACAGTGGGACTCACAAGCCTTGCCTGGCCTGCACGGCGGGCATCTACATAGCGCATCTGAAGCGAGGACGGGTGTGCGAGATCTATGAAAACTGCAGAGGGTCGTGTGCAGACAAGGAAGACCTTGGCCACCACTGTTAGGCTGCTGTGCAGTTTTTGTTGTCAGACTCACAATAACTACTGTCTCGGATACGGAAACTGAAGTCCCACGAAAAAGCGGCTGGCCCGGCGGGGCCGAAGCCGGACTCGAGACAAAATGCCTCCACTGTGAGGCCAGTAAAGGTTCATTCTTCCTCACAAGCTGCCGCTCGTGACCATGAACAGCAGATCTGCTCACAAAGGGGTGACGGGCCCGGCCTCAGCGGCCAGAACTCCGAGCCCCTTCCTGGGCACCACCTCCGTGTGTTCGGGGCCCCCCAAGGCAAGGCCTCCAGCGGACAGGAGGGGCTCAAGGAATCTGTACCCTTGACGCAGCAGCCCTGCCTAGTCTGCGGGCCCTCGCTCGGCCATCATTTGTCCAAAGTGATTGGGAGCCAGGGCGGGGGGATGTCATTCATAGTCCAGTGCCTGCGCGTGTGCCCGGCGGCCCCCCGGCCTCACCTCCCATCTCTCCTCATTATGGCGCATTATGGGGAGGTGAAGCAGATTAACCAGAAAAGCACTGAGTCAGTCATTATCGTGCCGGCAGGCCAGCCTCGGAGCCTACACAGTCAGGGACAGGCCCGCGGCGTGTCCGCGTCATTCTGAAGGACACGGCGTAGCCAGACTGCTAGAAACAGAGCCCTCAGAGTTTGTGGTCTCCTCCCCCGAGGCCCATGTCTGCAGGGACCTATCGATCTGCGCCCCAGGGTCGCTTCCTCCGTGACACCCTCCCTATGCCCCCAGCAGAAGTGGCATCTCCATTCATCAGGTCCACAGAAACTTCGCCCTCGCCTCACAAGTTCTGAATCCACGTCACACCGGCCCTGTGATGCCACGGGCAGACCCGATGCCTGATGCACCCCATCCTCCCTCCCTTGGGTGCCAGGAATATGCTGCATAAATGATCAAATGGGTATCCGAGCGAATGAGTGAACGGACTTGCAGATGGACTCCTCCTAAGTACGAAGCCCCAGGGCCCGCCCAGTCTTCCAGGGAGACTCAAGCTCAGTGAACTATGATTAGATCCCGAGTTTCCATGAGAATCCCGTGAAATAGAGAGGGAACAATAGCCCCTACACTTCATGTTTGAATTAAGTATATAAGGGGTTTAATAGCCATGCCAGAGGTTTCATGTAGAGGCCTGACCCTTGCTTGCTGGCTGACCTCAAAAACCCTGTCCCCTCCCTGGGCCTCTAAAAAGATGAGAGAGTTGATATCCTGCCTCTGGAGTCCTGCTGGCTTTTTTTTTTTTTTATTTAATTTATTTTATGTTTTTGGCATTTTAGGTCCGCACCTGTAGCATATGGAGGTTCCCAGGCTAGGGGTCTAATCGGGGCTATAGCCGCTGGCCTACGCCACAGCCACAGCAACGCGGGATCCGAGCCGTGTCTGCAACCTACACCACAGCTCACGGCAACGCCGGATCGTTAACCCACTGAGCAAGGCCAGGGATCGAACCCGCAACCTCACGGTTCCTAGTCAGATTCGTTAACCACTGAGCCACGATGGGAACTCCCTGCTGGCTTTAAAATTATGTAATATTCTCAAAGGTTAGAAGCTAACTTTTCTCCCAGATTCCTCTCCCAGGGAAGAGTCCGGGTTGAGTCCGTCTTCTTTCTCCTTCTGGGTCAGATGAAACGTGGCTGCGGCCATCTCTCCAAAGGGCTCTGAGCTGTGGGAGAGGCCATCTGTGACGGAAACAGACCCTTCTCCCTAAAGCCCAGGACCTAGCGTGTGTGAGGCCAGCTCTGGCCAGCACATGGGACCGGCACGCCCAGAAGGAAGCGTCACTCGACTTGCAGAAGAAAGATCGAAATCGTAGGCACCGTCTCCAAGACCTGGCCCCTCTTCCAGGGGCACGTCTCACTCTCCTCCTGCACAATCCCTGAAGCCCAGCCACACTTTTTCCTTTCGGTTCTTCACTCCTCACACCCTCCCTCCGACCTCGGAGCCTTTGGCCTCGCTGTTCCCTCTGTCGGGCACAGTCTCCCTGCCACATCCCTTCAGGGCTCAGCCTAAGTGTTCTTCCCCCAGGAGGCCACTGTGGCGTCCAGGCTGGCTTGGCATCTTTTCTCCTCAGAGAACCTCAGACAACCCCTCCTCGGTGCCTAGCACAGCTGTAATCCACGAGCCTTTCGGTAATCCTTCCTTATGGTGCTTCTTGCACACATCTGCAGGCTCCCTGAGGGCAGGTCCAAGCCTGTCTTGTTCACGTGTGTCCCTAGTGCCTGGCTCCATGCCTGGTGCAGAGTAAACACTCATCAGTGTTTGTTAAGTGAATACAAGACTTGCCTTAAGCAAGTCTCTTGGCCTCTCTGAGCCTCATCCGCAACAAAGTGGCTAGATGGTCTATGAGAGCCCTCCTAGGAAGTGCACAGAGACAGCCAGACTGTCATAGGACAGTGGCCTTGCTCATTCCTCCCCACCCAAGGTCCCTCCAGCACCTATTTTCTCCCCAAGAGCCTATGCAAGGAGCCTATATCGTTCTGAGTGGCTCTTTGGGAAAATGGAAGCATCATCTAAGCAGCCTGTAGAGAAAGCTCAGCAAGGCCAGTCCTTGTCACCAGGACCAGCCAGCAAGTGCTGGGAAAGTCGCTGCTTCTAGGCCTCTGTGACTCACCCACCAGAGGGGGGCTCTTGGCCGGCAGGACCCAGGTCTGAGCTGCCTGTGCCTGTGAGTCCCCAGTCCAGGGCCTGTAACAGATCAGGGCACCAGGAAACAGTCTCCTGAATTGAATCTAGTACATGGAGCACCTTATCCAGGCCCCGAGAGCCTCTCACTGGGCAGAGCTTTTCTGGTCCTCTCTCTGCAGCCACAGGTAGAGACGGCTCCCTGGCCCGGGTTAGAGCAGGGGCCTGCTCTGCCAGGCGTCACCCTGCTTCCCTCCCTCTCTTGCAGAAGACCCAGCTGTGAGTTTGTCCAGTGAGACGCTGCTTCATCTTCAAACTCTTGGATTCAGTTCTAAAAGCATGACAGGACAACGTGACGAGAGGGCTGACAGCGGGGACACGCCAGTGCCATCCTAACATGGTTTACGGCCAAACGGTGATGCACGGTGATGCACATTTCCATTCGCACCCTGACTGACGGGACAATGACCCAAGACCACCTCAAGTGGCCCAGAAGATCATTACACCGCCCTGTGCCAAGAGCCCTGGGAAAGGACACCACCACTCACTGTGGCAGAGCAGCCAGACATGTCACACCCCTGCTGGCCTGAGAGACAAGGTACCAGGGCAAGAAACTGCAGGAGCTCCAAACACGTCCTCTGGAGCTTGTGAGAGGCTGCCACCGGCCAGGTCTGGCTCTGAGTAGGACCCGGAGCTCTCACCCACACCCCGCCGGATGCCTTCAGGAGGGTGACCTGGGCCCGCATGCGGGTGGCAGGCATGGGGGACAGTGCGTCACGGGGCATACCTGCTCGGGCTTGATGGGCTCCGCAGTGGTGAAGATGTCTGAGTAGTGCTGCCTCTCAAACACGCGATCCAGCACCTCCAGCTGCTGCTGCGTGAACAGGTCTCCCCGCATCTGCTTCCGGAGGAAATCTCTGCCCGGCAGTGAGTGACCATTGGGCACAGGAGACTCCTGAATACCTTGGATGAGCATGAGAGAGGAGGGGTGAGTGCGGGTTACACAAGCTGCTGGGGAAAGATGTCAGGCTCTGCATTGGGAAGAGGGCCCGAGAGACCCAGAAGCCCAGGTCCTTCCCTGATGAGAGAGAAAACATAGAGGGGCTCAGATGGGGTGGGGTCTTTGGCCAAGGTCACCCTGCTGGTTAGCCCAGAGCCAGCTGCCCATAGCCACATGCCAGGCCCTGCCTGAAGCAGGCAACACTGCATCTAATCGTCACAATGAACCCAATGTCGATGGTATTATTTCCCCCATTTTGCAGATGAGAAAACTGAGGCCTAGAGAGATTAACTGATTCACCTGAGGATTAGAGCTCAGGTTGACTCAGAGGCTTAACCACCTGGTGCCACAGCCTCTCCTGCACTGAAGATCCTCTTGGGGGCATGGTTTTGTCCCAGAGCTGATGCTCCTACTCGGGACATTTGCCATCACATCACGGTGACCAGCCAATAAAACACTGTGTTAGGAAGGCTGTGGGGAAACAGGTGCTCTCAGACGATTCTGGTAGGATCCTATTGGTCACACACCTGTGACGGACACCTTGACAAAATCTACCAAGATCACACATGCGAGTTCCCTTTGATGGAGCAATTGCACCTCTGGGAATGTATTTTACAGCCAGACTTACACATATGGAAAGTGATATAGGTACAAGGTTTTAGTAGCAAAACACTGGAAATAACCCCAAGAGTTTCTTTGCAGGGGCTGGTTAAATAAGTCATATTGCGCTCACATGGTGGAATACTGCACAGCTGCAAAAAAGAGTGAGCACTCCCTCTGAACTGACGTGAAAAGATTATCAGGATACATCATTAAATGCAAAATAAACAAGATGCAGCACAGCACGTGCAATATACAACCTTTTGTGTAAAAAAGGAAGAAAATAAGACTTCCATGCTTTGTGTGTGTGTGTGTGTGTGTGTACACGCACACGCGCCCCGCTAGGCAGTGCCCACCTCTCCACCCACTCAGACTCTCCTGTCGGACACGCCCCATGTCTGCCTCTGAAGGGGACCTGTCCCTGGCAGCCAGGCGGTCCGCCCCAAGATGTCCCTTCCCAGGGGAGTCACGGGCTGGGCTCTTCGCACAGCTCAGATCCCTGCAAAGACAGAGAGCTCAGCTGAGGGCTCCTGGGGGCCAGGTCACTGTCTGCTCACCAAGCAGGGCTTGGCACAGAGTTAAGGCTCAGGCACACGCCAACTCGAGCGCTCACACTGGGGTCCTTGGAGGCCCAGCCCCCCAGGACACCACACAAACTCCAGCACTGGCAGCCCCACTGGGACCTGCGCCGAGTCTTCTAGAAAGAAGGCTCGCAGCTGCTCTGGCCTTCTAAAACTCAGCCAGTGCCCCACGGGCTCAGCCCGAGAGAGCGTCCAGGCTGTCTTGGTGCCCCAGACACCAAGTGCAGTGGAGGACCGCGGGCTGGGAAGAGCCACCTCTCCGGGCATTCACCCTGACCCTGATCCCTCTGGCTGCTCCTGCCCCGCCAGCTCCTCCACCTATTTTCTGTCATACGGAGGGAGGTGAAGTCTACCTGCCACTTTGCCCAGGGGCTGAAAGTCTGCCATTTCCTTAAAAAGACCTGGGGCCCTCCTAAACATACAGTCATTTATTTGTTCATTTAACAGATTTTTTTTTTGCTATTTTTTTTTTTTTTTTTAGGGCTGCACTCACGCATATGGAGGTTCCCAAGCTAGGGGTCTAATCGGAGCTGTAGCTGCCGGCCTACGCCACAGCCATAGCAACGCCAGGTCCGAGCCGTGTCTGTGACCTACACTACAGCTCATGGCAGCGCCGGATCCTTAACCCACTGAGTGAGGAGGCCAGGGATTGAACCCACAACCTTATGGCTCCTAGTCGGATTCGTTTCCACCGTGCCACGACAGGAACGCCTCCCACTTAACAGATATTGATAAAGAGTTTACTCTGCACCAGGTAATATTAAAAAAAGAAGAAGATACAGTAATGACCAGTTGGGTTCCTCTTTCCAAAACAGAAAGGGCAACCCACTTGAGTCAAGTCCTCACCCAAGCAGACATGATTACTGACTGCGATCACTGCAAAGGAGGAAAGGTACCTGGACATATATTCATACGACATGTAACAACCTCATGGGGAGGATTCAAGGAAGGCTTCCAAGGGCGAGTCATGCTTCAACTGAGAGTAGAGGACAAGATGCCAGCAGGCAAAGTGGGGCGGTGGGTGGGGCAGGTGTGCCGGGCAGAGGGGACCACCCGGAGAGGAGGAGATGAAAGGAACCAGGGCAGTGAGGGGAAGAGACCCTAGGAGACTCTGGAGAGGCAGACAGGGGTCCAGCCAGGCAGCTGTGGAGGCCAGAAGGCTACGGAGATAGTCTGAGCCTTGCTGGGGGCAAACAATCGCCCTCAGTCCCAGGGCCTAAATCACTAGTTCCTTTAGATCAGACTGTGCCTTTTTTGCCTGCATCCATGGTATGTGGGAGTTCCCAGACCAGGGATAGAACCCAAGCCACAGCTGTGACAACGCCATATCCTTAACCCACTGCACCACGAGGGAACTCCAGGCTGTGCTTTCTAAACCCTGCTCCCAAAGTTTGGGAAGACTAGGAACCGGCAAGATGAATTTTGCATTTGTGGGCATCTGAAAGCGATGCATGGAGTCAGCCTTTCAGCCACAGGGGATCCACTGAGCCCATGTGGAAGGTAAATCATTCTTCATTGGAGTGTGCCCTGTTGCCAGGACAAACATTAACCACGAGCACGTGTGCTCCCTCCTCCACGATGTCTTCCTTCCTGCCCCAGTCTCTTCTCCATCTGACCACTTTCTCTCTTATCTTAGGAGCCAAGCCCCTTGGGCCCGTCACCCTCACACGGCACTATCAGCTACCTTGGTGGAGAAACACCACAGTCAACTCACCTCTGTCTCCTCCATGGAGAATACTGGTGCAAAAAATAAAACAAATTCCAAATACCGTCTTCACTCTGCAGGTCTAGTGTACAAAGTCACGATCCTTCCATCTGACCTCATTCATTCATTCATTCCTTTGTTCACTCTCGCCTCAAGCAATTCAGTGAGTAAGCACTGGGCTAATACTGGGCATGCAGCAATGAGCAAATGCTGGGCCTCATGGAGTTATGGCCAGTGGAAGAGGTAAACATTAATTAGAAACTAATCATGTGATTGGGTCACTCGGCTGTACAACAGAAATTAAAGAAACATTGTAAATAAACTATACTTTAATTTAAAAAATGAAAAAATAAAAAGATTAATAATAATAACAACAACAACAATAATAATAATACCAGTAAAGGTGCCAGTGTCAACTAAGACAACCACTCTGACAAAAAGGTTCTCAGAGCCCAAGGTCACAGCTGACTCAACTCTCAGTAATACACACAGTGGGTGAATATGAGCCAAGCAAAGAGGATTATATGTAAAGAGACAGCTACAAAAATGACCACCAGAAAATCACCCCCACATGAGGACAGGTCGGAACCTCCAGGCCTCCAGTGGAACTTCCATAGCGTTTCTCATCCGAGAAGATGCTGTCTGACTTCACTGGGGAGTGTGGCCCTGGAGACAGGCTCCAGAAACACACAGACCCATTTTATTCCAGGGAGAAAAATCTGAACTTGCGATGTGAATGGTATGTTTAAGTGTATGGACAGACATGGACAAAAATACAAAGGTATACAGGGGGCATGGTATCTTTAAATCTTTTTTTCTCCTCCAAATCAAATAATATGTAATAGACCCAGTGCTGGGCTTAGTCAACCATGGCTCACAGAATTAACATTCTGGAAGCTAGCTTCAGGGGGGCAAGGGGCAGGAAGCTCTGTCTCGGGGAGCAAAGAAATTCTGGCTTTAAATTTCAGGTTAAACCAATGTTATTCACAACCGGGCTTTGAAGCTAAAAGCTTTACACAGTCGGGTCTGGTCACGCAAAGAGGGAGGAAGCGAAATAGCCTCAGATTCCCATCTGTCAAGAGAAAGCTGTCTCTTGTGTGTCTTAAAAGATCATAAACCCATTGCGTTTTCTTCCAAGCACAGCAGATTCAGGGGTTTTGCATTTTTCTCGGAGAGTTCTGGTTTGTTTCTTCAAAAATCATCATGTACTTTATGTGTGCAGATGCTCACTGAGAGGAAAAAATAAAAACAAATAGGAGTCTCCATAATTCCTTCTGGCATCGTGGCCTTTGGGATGCAGCCCCAGCCAGAGGCCCTGGAGCCCAGGAAAGGAGGCTAGAGCTACTGGGTTAGTCTCTGGCCTTTCTCAGAGTCCCCTTCTCTACAGAGCCCAGCCCAATCCACAGCCCTTACACAGCCTCCTTCATCCTCACGGTGGTTCCTCAGCATGGCAGGGCAGTGGCAGGGCCCAGAGGGAAAAGGGTTGGGAGCCAGCAGACCTGGGTTCTAGCCCCAGCTCTGCCCTTACTTGCTGTGTGAGCCCCAGCAAGTTCCTTTCCCTCTCTGGGCCTCAGATGCCCCATGAATAAACTACGGAGGCTGGGTCAGTCATTTCTAACCATTTTCTCCTCCAATATCCACCTAGATTTTGGCCTACTAAATAGCATTAAATGAGCATTAATCTATTTTTCCATTTTGGCTGTTTATATGGTCTTTGTAGGGGACTGCCCCCCAATATTCATGATACCCCCAAACAACTGCCAAGCCTACCCAGGGGGTTCCATTCTCTTTGCTAATATTAGGTTTAGGAATAGATGTGTGAGGAGAGGGTGGCTGTTGGGCAGATTCTAGGACGAAGTCAGAATAGGAGAAATCTTTTTCTTCTTCATTGGGATACATTTACCCTTAATCTTTCTGTGGTTTTTTGTTTTGTTTTGTTTCTGGTTTTTTTTTTTTTTTGTCTTTTTTGGGCCGCACCTATGGCATATGGAGGCTCCCAGGCTAGGGGTCGAATCAGAGCTGAAGCTGCCAGCCTATACCACAGTCACAACCATGTGAGATCCAAGCCACGTCTGTGACCTACACCACAGCCCACGGCAAGGCTGGATCCTTAACCCACTGAGCAAGGACAGGGATCGAACCTGCGTCCTCATGGATACTAGTGGGACTCGTTAAGCACTAAGCCATGACAGGAACTCCTACCCTTAATCTTTATGAAATTGTTAAAATAACTCCCAGATGCCACCATGACTGCTTTTATGGACTGCAACGTGCCCTGCTCTTCCCCCAGGCTCTGAGATCCTCTCCCAGTCTGGCCTGCAGTGCTCCAAGGAGGCTGATTTCCGGCCAGCCTGCTGCTTCTGGACTCTGGCACCTACCACGCTCACGGCCCTGACTCCCCCAGTGAAGATGGGCACCGAGCCAGGTCTTGGTGGGTCGTCTGCCAGCGTGGTTGGGAGCATTGAATTGGTATGATCTGGGGCATTTCCAGCTTAGGTCAAGTGAGTCCAGGGAGCTTGGGGTTGGTCTCCCCAGATGGCTGCCAATTCTTAAAGCAGAGACCAACCAAATTCAGACCGTGCTAACTTTCAGCTTTAAGAAATTGTTTCAGGAGTTCTCGTCGTGGCTCAGCAGAAATGAATCTGACTAGTATCCATAGGTCGCAGGTTCAATCCTTGGCCTCACCCAGTGGGTTAAGGATCTGGCATTGCTGTGAGCTGTGGTGCAGCTTGGATTTCCCCCATGCTGTGGTGGTGGCCACAGCTCTGATTTGAACCCTAGCCTGGAAACCTCCATATGATGCGGTTATGGCCCTAAAAAGACAAATAAATAAATGAGTAAGGAAAGAAGGAAAGAAGGAAGGAAGGAAGGAAAGAAAAAAGAAAAAAGAAAAGGAAGAAAGGAGGGAAGAAAGAAAGAGAAAGAAAGGAAGAAAGAAAGAAAGAGAAAGAAAGAAATTGTTTCAGATGTAATGAAAGCTTGCTGAAAGAAATTCTAGTGGCTCCAGAATTTCTCAGCATAGGAGGTGCTGACATGACTACAGATTATTATCAGAGAGTGAGGGTCAGCAGGGTACTTGTTCTGGGACTATATTAGCAAAATGCCCTGCACATGACTAAGAGAACATCATCTGTCCCTAGCGAAGAATGAAGGGGCATTGACAGATGTTGGGGACACAGGTTCAGCAACACTCCCCACCTCCATCTCATATTGAACGGAGCACTGCTTCATGCCAGGCACCAAGCCAAGCTATTTTTCGCATCCTTAAATGTCACTGATCCTCAGAACATCTGCGTGAAGTGCATAGTCTTACCCTATTTTATGGATGAGAAAACTGAGGCTCAGAGAGGCTGAGTGACTGCGGTCACTCCGTCTCTTACCTGCAGATCCAGAGCTCTCTCCACTTCCCTTTACTCCTCAGGTCAAGTACTAAGACTAAGGCCCTCGGTTTTTTCATCTGTAAACTGGGAACCTTGGAAAGCGGGGTCCATTCTGGGGCTTTTCTAAGGATGAACTGAGATAACCCCTGTGACGTACTTAGCATGAAGTTAGGGTTCACACAACATTTGCTGCTGTCATCATCATTTTTACCAGGAAAACATTTCCAAGGATACCCCGGGAAAAAGCCCGAGCCTTCCAGGCCTCCGCGACCTGCCCCACCAATCAGGGTCACCCCTGCAGTCACCCGCCCCCAACACCATCCCAACAGGATACTTCGCATCCACAAGTGTCCCCGAGGTCATAGTTCATTCTGCTCCCTCTGCTGACTCGCACTTCACCCCTGCCCCCTCAAAAGCTCAGCCTAGGAGTTCCCGTGGTGGCGCAGCGGAAATAAATCCAACTAGGAACCATGAGGTTGCAGGTTCGATCACTGGCATCGCTCAGTGGGATAACGATCCAGCGTTGCCATGAGCTGAGGTGTAGGTCACAGACACAGCTCGAATTTGTAGGCCGGCAGCAACTCCAATTAGACCTAGTCTGGGAACCTCCATATGCCACAGGTGCGGCCCTAAAAAGATAAAAAAACAAAAACAAAAACAAAAACAAAACGCCTCAGCTTAAAAGCACCTCCTCTCTGAGGCCCTATCTTTTGGGTCTCCCTAGCAAGGTGCATGGGCCGCCAGTATTATCCTGAACTTTAACCCCTTACAACCCATCCTGTAAGGTCAGCCCTCTTGGAATCCCCATTTTATAGCTGAGGCAGCTGGCAGAGAATAAATAACCTGTTCAAGGTCACAGCAAGGTCACATGGGAAAGCACTTGCGCACCTTTTAACATCATGGTAAAGCTGAGCACCGTGATGGATGTGATACTGCCCATCGGGGAGGTTCAGATCCTCGCTCTGCCTCTTATAGGCCTATGATATTTCAGAAACTTCTTTAACCTCTCTAATCTGCAGTTTACTCATCCATAAAATGGGACCATACATAACGACATGTAGGACTGACAAAAGAATTGAATGAGGACATACGTAAAATGCTTAGCGTAGTACCTGGCACATGATAAGTGCTCAATGAACATGAGCTGGCTCTAGAATTATTCCAGGCATACCTTGTTTTATTGTGCTTGGCTTTATTCAGCTTTCCAGATAATTGTGTTACAAACTGAAGGCTGTGGCAACTCTGTGTCAAGCAAGTCTATCAGTGCCATTTTTCCAACATCATTTGCTTATTTCCTGCCTCTGTGTCACATTTTGGTAATTGTCACTGTTGCCCTCCGCAAGCTAAAAGATTACGGCCCGCTGAAGGCTCAGATGGCGGTAGCATTTTTTAGCAATAAAGTATTTTTAATTAAGGTATGCACATTTTTTAGACATAATGCATTACACACTTAACAGACTATAGTACAGTGTGACCATAACTTTTATATTCACTGGGAAACTAAAAAACATGTGTGACTCCCTTTACTGCAATAGTTGATTTATTGCAGTGGTGTAGAACCAAACTCACGATTTTTCCAAAGCATGCCTGTTTTTCTTTCCTTCTCTGCTGGGAATATAAACTCTCTGAGGACAAAGCCCATGCCTGGCTCACTTCAAGCATAGGAGATGCTAATCAATGTTTGTTGACCGCATGAGTGACCTAGGAAGACTCGTGGAGGTACAGGCCCAAGTGGTTCAGGGGAACTCAGTAGTAAGGACCATCTCTGGCATCATCAGAGAACTCAGGAGAACACCTTTGGAAGTCATCTCCATGATATCAGCAATCCCGGAGAGGAAAGAGTGAATCCACTATGAGTTTATGTTCTAAGAAAGATCCGAAGCAGTTTATAAAATTTTAAAGAAGAGGAAGATAAACTACCAAAGCTCAGTTGAGCGCTAAGCTTCCTGGCAACACACATACCAAAAGGAAAACACAGCAGGTCATATAGTGCTCAAAGTCCAACAACAATAAAATGCCAATAATTCTTCCACTCAAAATAGGAGTTCCCATTGTGGCTCAACAGTTAACAAATCTGACCAGCATCCGTGAGGAAGCAGGTTCGATCCCTGGCCTCGCTCAGTGGGTTAAGGATCCGGTGTTGCCAGGAGCTGCGGTGTAGGTCACAGACATGGCTGGATCCTGCGTTGCTGTGGCTGTGGTGTAGGCCAGCAGCTGCAACTCCGATTTGACCCCTAGCCTGGGAATCCCCATATGCCGCGAGTGTGACCCTAAAAAGCACAAAAAGAAAAATTCTTCTACTCAAATTAATTCCCAGAGCATCTATTCTCAGCATGGTGACTTTTGCTTGTTTTTTTGTTTGTTTGTTTTTGTTTTGTCTTTTCTAGGGCCGCACTTGCGGCATATGGAGGTTCCCAGGCTAGGGGTCTAATCGGAGCTGTAGCCGCCAGCCTACACAACAGCCACAGCAATGCAGGATCCAAGCTGCATCTGCAACCTACACCACAGCTCACGGCAATGCTGGATCCTTAACCCACTGAGCAAGGCCAGGGATTGAACCTGCAACCTCATGGTTCCTAGTCGGATTTGTTTCCACTGAGCTACAATGAGAAATCCCTTTTTTTTTATTTTTGCTTTTGTTTTTGGCAGCATGCAGAAGTTCCCAGGCCAGGGATCAAAACTGTAGTGCAGTAGTGACCCAAGCCACAGTGGTGACAACACTGAGTCTTTAACCACTAGGCTGCCAGGGAACTCCTCTGCATGCTGTTTTGAATGCATAGGGTGATACAGAGATGACTAACAACTCAGAGCTGGGGCCTGGAGGAGGGACCATCAGAACCAGACCTCAGATGAGGGGAGGGAATGAGGTACTGGGATAAACAGATGGGACTCTAGGCCCAGACTATGAGCTTCAGTCAGCAACATTTCTAGAGCGGCTCCTGTGAGCCAGGCCCTGTGCCAGGGATCAGGGTGGCAGGGCT
>PVHT021183634.1:35869397-35901897 GCA_004024745.2 Catagonus wagneri | reverse complement strand
GAGGATGTGGGTTGGATCCCTGGCCTCACTCCATGGGTCGGGGATCTGGCATTGCTGTGAGCTGCAGTGTAGGTCGCAGACATGGCTCGGATGTGGCATTGCTGTGGCTGTGGCGTATGCCAGCAGCTGTAGCTCCAATTTGACCTCCAGTCTGGGAACTTCCATATGCTGCAGATGCAGCCCATTTAAAAAACAAAACAAAAAAACAGGTTCAAATGAGACAGCTACTCCTTGGTGAGCTCTAGATGGGAAGGAGTGCTCCCTCCCTCCGTGGGGGCGTCTGAGGCTCTTTTCCAAGCCTGGCCTGGGGCCTGGGAGGCAGATCTCCCTAGGGGAAAACTAAGTGAGCCACCGGGCCTTGCCTATCCCTGAGACCACAGCGCCCAGCTCTGAGTCAGGAGCCAGTAAATGGATGAATGACTCCCCAAGGGAGAGGCCGGGCCTCGGAAGCGTTTAAATGACAAAGATGGCAGTATACCAGGTCCAGGCTCTGGCTCTGCCACCTTGGCCAGGTGTGTGGCCCTACCCAGCTCATCTCATCTCTGCAATGGGGTCAGTAAATCCTGCCAGGTCTGCAGCACTGGGTCAGAGCAAGCCAGCCAAGGGACCCCGAATGAGACAGCGCCATCTACATCTCGAACATCTCAAGTCAGCCAATGAGGACAGGGAGGGAAGACAGGAAAAGGGAAGCCACTCGCTTAAGGAAAAACAAGACACGTGCAGACAGAAGAGCACCTGGCTAAGCTGCATCCCTTGGTTCAAGCCTTTATTTATCTTTTGCTGGTGCTCTGACCCCAAGCATCGCCCTGTAAGGAGACCCCCGCCTCAGCCCTCAGGGGAGCCCATTCGCTGGCAGGGAGACAAAGCCTGAAGATGGGGGTTCTGATTCAAGCATGGGAAGGTACCCTAAAAGAGCTCCAAAGAACAGGAGGTGGGGGCCCAGAGACAGAGAACTTATTGGGTGTTGAGAAAAGGGATCAGGAGAGGTTTGGGGCTTGGGCGCATGAGAGAGAAGGCAGAAGGCATCTCAGATAGAAATAAGACATGAGTGGAGCACTCACCAACTCTGGTCCCCTGGGAGCTTGACACCCATGGAAGAGCCCCAGATATGCATCAGGCTACGTTCCTCTGTCTCCCCGACACCAAGTCTTACGCACAATAGATGCAAATTTTGCTTTTTCACAGTCACAGAATTTCCCAAAGGAAAAGTTCCCATAGAGAAGCATTTGCTGTGGCAGAGCTCAACGAGGGTGATCAGATGGGAGGAGATTTTGGAAATCTGTGAGTTATTGCTCAGGGGAGGAGATTTTGGAAATCTGTGAGTTATTGCTCAGGGGAGGATTTAGTGGGCGGAGCCCGGGGTGCTCTCCAGCCCGGTCCAGTCTGCGGAAAGACTGCCCTGCATCCCACATCTTTGGACTGATTTGTCACACATTCAAGTTGGTGAAAATTCTCCATTAGCCTAACTTTGTTTTACTTATATACACAAACTTGGTGTTTTAATTTTCACTGACTTTTCTAGGAAGACAACCATCACATAAATTGAGGGAAGATGATGCTTTGCTTTAGTTGGAATTTTATCACGACATGTTCACGATTTGGAGTTCCTGTCATGGCTCAGCAGAGGTGGGTCTGACTAGTAGTCATGAAGACACAGGTTCGATCCCTGGCCTCGCTCAGTGGGTTAAGGATCTGGCATTGCCGGGAGTTATGGTGTAGGTCGCGGCTCAAATCTGGCATTGCTGTGACTGTGGTGTAGGCCAGCAGCTACAGCTCTGATTCAACCCCTAGCCTGGGAACCTCCACATGCTGAGGGTGTGGCCCTTAAAAAAAAAAAAAAAGACATGTTCACAATTTCAGAAAAATTGGTATGCTGATGGCAACACCACCAGAGATATTTGTATTGCCAAAAAACACAGCTGTCCACATTTGTAGCTGCCACATTCATGGTGATTTTATGCACAAATACAAGCAACTGACTATATTACGTTTTCTGGTGTAGCCATGCCTGAGTGTCTACATAATGAATACATCATTTTATTACAACTATATTTTTCTTTCCCCTTTTTGTTACAATTGGGGCATTACATTGAGTTTTAAATTCTGTGTACAGGTATTTAATGTTTTCTCTAAATTTTGCTTTAGAATAGCAAAAGAAGCACTACAAAATATTTGCTTTAAAGAAGGAATTGGAGTTCCCATCGTGGCTCAGCAGTTAAAGAACCCAACTAGCATCCATGAAGACGCGGGTTCGGTACCTGGCCTTGTCAGTGGGTTAAGGATCCGGCGTTGCCGTGAGCTGTGCTGTAGGTTGCAGACGTGGCTCGGATCCTGCATTGCTGTGGCCCTGGTATAGTCTGGTGGCTACAACTCCAATTGGACTCCAATTGGAACCTCCATATGCCGCGAGTGCAGCCTTATAAAGACAAAAAAAAAAAAAAAAGGAAGGGAGAATGTGTTGAGAGGATTTAATGTCACCATATATGATTTCCAAGCCCCCTTCGGTCCTGCCAATTAGGACTACTTCATATTAGAGACTATCTTCCTAATCTGTCTTTCTGAAAAACGGCTATCTTTGGGGAGAGAAAGAGTTCTCCAGACCCCTTCTGAGGGACAGGAAGACAGGTGCCAAAATCAAGTATAAAATCCGCTTCCTCGAGCATGACTAGTAAGAGCTTGTACCTAAAAGACCACACTGGATTCACCCTCTCGTTTTTAGAAACCCATTTCCGAAGATGGTAATCCAGCTAGGACAGAGCCACGAAGGGACCCAGGCTCTGCAGCAGCCTCCCCCTCCTGCCGGGTCTTCTCTCAGTTGTCTGCACCAAGGCAAGAGCAGAAAGCCAGGGGAAGAAAAGCCATCTTGAATAAAAACACTGCTCACTCTGTGACAGGCACCGTTCACACCCCCAGCCTTAAGAAGTGTAGCTACTATTACTGTTTCCCTCAGGCAGATAGAAAAGATGAGGGCTTAAATAATCAGTCTTGGGTCATGAAGCTAGTAAGTTGCAAGGCTGGGGTTCGAACCCAAGCAGTCTGGTTTCAGAGGCTGTGCACTGAACCACTCTGTTAGCGGCAGAGGTAGCACACAGACCCCCTTTGACCCCTCCCCTGAGTCCTGGCTCCATCTCCCCTGTGTGAGGACCATTCACACTCAACGGGTCCTCAGAGACCATCAACTCCAATGCCCCCATTTTACAGATGAAGACACTGAGGCCCAGAGAGGGGAAGAAAATTGACCGAGCTCACACAGCAAAATAGGGCTAGATTCCCAGTCTAGACTCTTTCCACGGCATTGTGCTGCTTCTTAAAGACGCTAAAGCATCAGTTTGTACAACGGTGAATGAGAGTGGCTGTCACAGGGTGGCACTAGGGATCACTGAATGCAATGACAAAAGGAAAAGTCCTCAGCAAACCCTCATGAAGCCTGCGCCATCTCAAAGAATTTGGGCCATTACTCAGCATATAGCAGGCGCCCGCAATATTTATCACGTGTGCTGCGTGATCTTCTCTCGCTGACCAGTAAATTCCCCAAGGTCAAGCGCGTTTCATATCAGAGTGCTTAACATATGGCTGGTTCTCAGTAAATAGCGGTTGAGTGAATAAATGAATGAATGAATGATGGCGTGCCTGAAAACAGAACTAGAAAGGAGGTAGGGGGCCCGGGGAGGAAAAGGAACACTTCGGTATCTCTAACTCGGAGGAAAGCTAGGGATCAAAAAGACAAAGCCTATCTCCTTATCTACTCCGTCCACATCTGTGCTCTGTCCCAGTCCCCAAGCAGGGTGCTGGGGGAGCCACTGGGATGAATGGGAGGTGGCCCCTGCCCTTGGAACTCAGGGTCCGATGGGGGAGGCAGAATAAGGTTGCAGGGGCTCAGAGGCAGCCGCGTGGCGAGCAGCCTTCTCTGTGGGGACAAGGAGGGCTTCTGGCGGGAGGTGCCATGCCACAAAGAACAGGGATGAAGACAGGGGACAGAGATGGAACGAAGGCCCTCTCTCTAGGGTGGAGGGCACAGAGATGGCATCACCGCATGGCTGATATGCATTCCTCAAGCCATGCCCCAGGAAGCAGGGATGCCTTTGTGCCTTTTTCTACATTTCCACTGGAGCAAGAGACAAAAATTGATGTCAGAGCGTCACTCAGCAAGACCAGAAGCCTCCTTAGACCCGGGGGGGGGGGGGGGCGCAGAAGGAAGAAGAGGCCACAGGGACACCAGTCAGTCCAACAAGCGAGCAAGGAACTGATGAATTTCTAGCCGATATCTGCGCTGCGGTCCCCCGGTAAAGCGATTGTGCTATCATGCACCTCAGCACCTCGATCCAAGGAGGCCGTGCAGCCCGGCCTCTTCTCCGCTGGCTCGGGGAAGCATTGCGTCCCTAGGGCTCATGCCCAGTCCCCTGCCACTGGGCGCCCCTTACCTCGGCGCGCATCAGCTGCTCGGCTGCCCAGCTCCCGGCTGCCGTCGCGCCGGTGCTCCCCGGGGCCCGGAAAGCTGGCATCCGTTGTTACCATAACAAACTCAATTGTTCTCAGCAGGGCCCCGGCAAATAAAGTCATTCATTATGGACCTCTCCCGGCCGCCGTGGGCTGCGCAGCAATCGGCAGGCCGCCCGCCGCCCCCTCGCGGGCCGAGACACGCGCCAGCGCCAGTACCTGCCGAGGCCCGGCCCGCGGCGCCGCGGCCGCCACGCTGTGCCCGCGGCCCCGCCGAGGCCGCGCCGGCGGGGGGAGCGCCGGCCGCCGATTAGTTTTATCTCTGCGCGTCAATTGACTTATACTGATTGGCTTCCTGCCGCCAAATGTCAATTAAATTGCAAATGCTCGGCTGAGGCCGGGCGGGCGTGCCGCCTCCTTGCCGAGGGGGCCGCGCGCTGCCTTCTCTTGGTGCCATGTTCTGACGCAGTTGGATTTCTTTCTGCGGCCACCCCGCGCGAGCAAACCCCAACACCCGCCTGGAAAGCATCTGCCCTCCGATCCCGGACGAAGGGGCGCCCCGAGAGCGGGCGGAGGAGGAAGGGCTGTCCTCTTCCTCTCCGCAGGGTCCTCGGTCTCTCGGAGGGGCTTTATTCACAGGGTGGCACCTCGTAATCCCTGAAAACTCCTCCAAGATCCTGGCAGATGACTCCTGGTGAGACCTTGAGCAAATCCCTTCCGGTCCACTCGGGTCTGGCTTTCTTCGCGGCCAAGGGGGCTTGAAGGAGATAACGGCTGGGGGCCTGTGTCTGGGTGTGCGGTGGAAGCAGGGTGCAAAGCAGCACATTCAGTGGGCGCCGACTGTGTGCCCAGTCGTGCACGGGGGCGCTAATCTTCTCACCGCCCTCTGAAGTAGGTATCATTACCCTTCTTTTACAGGCAGGAGAATCAAGGCCCAGGTTAGAGAAATGGCTCTATATCTCCCAGCCAAAGAGTGGCCGACTGGGTTTCAGAATGGGCCGCCAGACTTTGGAATCTGTGTGTCTCCATTATTGCATGCTGTACGCACAAGGGAAACACCCTGAAGAATTAAGAAAGGCAAAGAGACAGGGCTGACCTAGACCCGGGCACCTGCCATTACCAAGAACTGTGCCAGGTGTTTTACATCCATATGCAATTCTCACAGTAATTGTATGACCTAAGGATTATAATCCCCATTTTACAGATGGGTAAACTGACCCTTGGAGAAGTTAAGGAATTTGTCCAAGGCCACGGAGAAAACTCTTGAAATGAACAACAAGGCCACTCTCATACCTCCATTGGGCTTGACAGTTTGTAAAGCACTTTCTCACGTGTTGCTCCTCCCCTGTTGGCACAAGACTTCGAGGAAGGCATTCTGCTCGCACTTTGCCAATAAGAAAACGCAAGCCCAGAATGGCTTGCCCAGGATCACTAGCACTCAAACCCAGGGCGCTGTGATTCCCCATCCTGTGCTCCAAGCCCTACCTCGAAAAAGCCTGGAGCAAAAATGACTCAGGCATAGGCCCCTAATCCCCCTTGCCCCATTCTGCAGGGAGCTATGGAGGGGACACAAGACAGAAGTGGAGTCAAGCTGAAAAATGCTTAGGGTCATGGGAAGAGCAGGAAAGGGTACTCCCCGGGGGGGAAAAAATGCCATTTTCAGGAAGGACCATATATTAGGCCCCCAAAGAGATCTGGTGGGTTTTCCTCCACTGTCTCCCATGAACCTCCCCCTTTGTTGCTTCTGTCTGCCTCCTTAAGGCTGTGTCTCAGGAGAGAGGTATGCAGGTTCTTAACTGATTGAATGTGCCAGCATTTAAAAGATACAAACCTGACCGATCATCCTTTTCAGAAAAGAGATGTTAGCGGAACAAAAGTACCATTCAAAAGTGCCGATGGCGTTGTGTCTCAGACAGAAAGGAAACCCAGAGAGAGAAGATGGAGGAGGAGGGAGGGGGAATCCGCAGGGAGGAGGGAGGAGGGAGGAGGCAGGATCGGGAGCTGGGAGGGTAGTCGGGGCCCAGTGCATCCAAACGGAAGGCCCAGAGGGCAGGGACCTGACTGAGATCACACTGCAAGACAGTGGCTGAGGGAGTTTCTGTTGTGGTGCAGCGGAAACGAATCCGACTAGAAACCATGAGGTTGAGGGTTCTATCCCTGGCCTCACTCAGTGGGTTAAGGATCCGGCATTGCCGTGAGCTGTGGTGCAGGTCACAGACGCGGCTCAGATCCCACGTTGCTGTGGCTGTGGCATAGGCTCTGATTAGACCCCCTAGCCTGGGAACCTCCATGTGCTGCAGGTGTGGCCATAAAAGGCCAAAAAGAAAAAGATAGTGGCTGAACTAGAGCCAGGAACCCAGCCCTTTCCACCCCATGACTGGCTCATCCTGCCTCTGCAAGCTGTCCTGGGTTACAACTTGAATTGTTCTCTTTGGAAACATGGAGCTAAAATCCTGCCAGCGTAACATTGTCAATCAACTGTAATTTTAAAAAAAACTTTTAAATATGTACCTTTTAAAAAATTCAAAAAATAAATAAAATCCTGCCAGTGTAAATACTGTTGCATACATCTTTTTCTTCTGATCCTAGCCCGAATAATCCTGTCGTTAGACTTAGCAGTATAAATAAAAGAATCATTTAAAAAGAGAGAAAAAACAAAAAAGTCGGGAATTGAGAAAGTTCTCAACAAGGTCTACTTGAGGAACCTAGATTCAAGGAAAAAACTCTGCTCTGATGATAGAAATAATAATAGCTGATACTCTTAAAATCTGACATGTCCCAGTGCTGATCCAAATATTATAGGTAACTTTTTTTAATTACCAGGAAGTACAGAAATTGTTACCCCTTTTTGAGAGATGAAGAAACAAGCTCAGAGAAGTTCGGGCCTTTGTCAAAGCTCGCACAGCTAGTAAGTAGCAGGGCTGGACTCGAACTCCGGTCCACCCACTGTGCTACACTGCTGTGGTGTAAAATCCACATGTGTTCAGCCAACTGCACTTGAAGGTGACCAACTTGAAGATGTGACAGGGAAGTGTTCACAACAGTGCTGGAGGAAGCCTCAGAAATGGCTGAGTACCTGAGTAAGGAAGCGGACTCTGGGACAAGTCCCCCTGGGCTCAGCTTGGCAGGGTGATGAAGACCGCAGAACCGAAACAAAATGTGGCATCAAAGCCCCCTGTTGGAGAGAGGTGAGGATATTTCCGCTGATGCCATCCCGTGTGACACTGGGAGAGGCAGACCAGGATGGCAGGTAAGGCTACTCAGGAGCGAGCTGCCCCGGGGACAGTCCCCATAGTGCCACTGTAGAGCTAGGTGCCTTGGGCAATTTCCTTGATCTCTCTGAATCTCTATAAAATGGGGATGTTAAGAGTATTCATCTGGTACAGTGGTGGTGAGTATTAAATACGCTAATAATTTAAAACATATAAGGCAAGCACTCAATAAATGCTAGCCAATGAGAGTCAAAGTTCCCATTTAAGGCTGTGATCTATATACAACTGGAACACAAGTTCAGGGAAGGCAGGCAGAACAAGTGCATGGGCATGTGTGTATTTAGACCACGGGAGAGCTCCCGCCACCTCTAGAATGGTTGTCATGACATCCTTTCTATGAGGCCAGACAGCAGCGCTGGTGGATGGAGGTGCTGGAAGGCAGGAGTTTTACACGCAAGGCTCTGGGTTCTACTCAGCAGTTCACACCCACTGACCAGATGGGCTTCAGGCTTCTATGACATCCAGAGTCCCTCTTCAGTTACATATTTGTTCCCAAGAACCAGCCCTGTGCTGAGAACTAGGGCCACACATACTGACCACTACAGACACTATTCCCATCCCCACAGGGCTCACCGTCTCACAAAGAAGACAGATGAGTGACAAATGTGATGTTTTGGGTCATCAGGCAGGTTCTGTGTGCTGTAGGTGGGGCCAGGGGAGCTGATGGTTTGGAGTGAGCCTCAGGGAAGCCTTCAGTTTTAGGAATTGACGTGCGGGAGCTGGATCCTGAAATTGTGGAAACTGTCAGCTAGGTAAGTGGTGGAGTGGGGGAGGGGGAGCAGTTTCCAGGCAGTAAGAACAGCATTATCATAAAAGGCATACTTTATAGAGCACAGATCTCACATCAGCGTCCTCCAGGACACTTTTTGTTTGTTTTGTTTTTTTGTCTTTTTTTTTTGTTTTGCCTTATCTAGGGCCACACCTGTGGCACATGGAGGTTCCCAGGCTGGGGGTCTAACAGGAGCTGTAGCTGCCTGCCTACACCACAGCCACAGCAACACGGGATCCGAGCCGTGTCTGCAACCTGCACCACAGCTCACGGCAACGCCGGATCCTTAACCCACTGAGCAAGGCCAGGGATCGAACCAGCAACCTTCATGGTTCCTAGTCGGATTCGTTAACCACTGAGCCAGGAGGGAACTCCTCCATGGCACTTTGCATGCACTACCTCATTAGGTCCATTTAACACCCCAATCACAGGCACAGTGAGTTTTACACAGGCCCCTGTTTTACACAGAGGGAACCTGAGGTCACATAACTCTCCCAAAGTCGCGTGAGCAGGCACTGATACAGTCAGCACCCGAGCCCCCGGTGCCTGACTCTACAACCCATGCATGTAAGCAGAAAAGAACGAGTGGTGTTCAAGGAATGGAAAGAGGTTTGGTACGACTGCGACTGCGGTGAGCATGAAAAGGGGAGAGTGAAGAGGGACATGCTCGTGAAATGGGCAGACCACCAGGGAGCGCCTAGCAGCCTTGTTAAGAAGTTTGGAGGGTTTCTGAGAACAATGGGCAGGTTTGAAGGGTGAAAACCCTTCAGAGGAGTCACTAGTCAGAACTGTATTTCAGAAGAGCCCCTGGGGCTGCTATGCAGAAGGTAGATGTTTCGGAGGAGTCAGGGACATTGAAGGTGTGGACCCACTGGGAGGCTCCAGCAATTGTCCAAAGGAGAGGAGAGGGTGCTTGGAGCAAGGCAGTAGCAGTGGGGATTCCGAGAAATGAGCAGATTCATGGGATAATTAGGACAGAGATGCAGTAATCTTGAGAAAACACCTGCCATAATAAGGCTTTGATCTGTGGTCACGGGCAGAGGCCCAAACTTTCTGAGCCATGAGGACAGTGGAAGGTCTGCCCTGGCTAACTTCAGAAGCTAAGAAAAATAATAAACAGCACAAAAAAAAAACAATTCAAAGCCTTTTCCAATCTGCTATTTTATATAACAGACTGTGAGGGAGATGTTACTATAATCATGGGAAGTGAGGAGGTCACACAGCCCACAGAAAAAGATCCTGCATCTAATTCCAACTCCGGGGCTTTCCCTGGCACATCACACAATGTCAGAACCCGAAAGATCTCTTAAAATCATCTAATCGCATCTCCACATTTTAGCATGAAGAAAACAAGATTCAGAGAGAAGTGACTTGCCCAAGGTCACACAGCCAGCAAGTACAGGCTTAGAACAGAACTGAGGACTCTGCTCCCCAAAAAAGTTGGTATCACGACATCTGCGCCGTGGAGGTGAGGAAGCATGGGACTGATCCCCGACATGATGGCCAAGTCTCCCCCTGCCCTGATTAAATCCTGGCAGAGAAGTGAGACACAGGCAAATGGTCAGCCCACCTAGGCACCGCTGCCCCCCGCGGAGCATACCAAGCTCACAAATGGTCAGGACACGCTCCCCTGTCACCTGTCTTAGCCCTAATCCCGGACAGCAACTAAGCTGTCTTGGGTCGATGGTGCCACCTGGTGGCTGACGCTGGGAAGTGTCTAACCCCCTTGTTGCTTTTATCCTCTTTTTCTAGTCTCTCAGGAGGTGGTGCCTTTCTCTCTGTTTCCTCTCATAGCTCAGTTCATTTCACTACAAGCATATCTCCTCTAGCTTCTTTTACCCTCCCTTTCTCTATTCTCCCTAAATGAACATAAGAAATTCTCTTTTTCTTTCCCTCCCCCATTTTATTCTGTTAGTCCAAGGAAGGACTAATGCGAATGAGAAACTTGTACCAATGAAAATGAAAACTAGAAATTTCATTGTGGAATTACACACACACACACACACACACACACACACACACACGGGTGACTGACTACTGGCATTCTGGAAACACTTGGAAACCTCTATGGAATCAGAACAAAAATCTTCCTTTGTCGTCCCTTCTCAATTGCCTTTCACACCTGCCTCCCCTCAAAGGCCAGGAGTCGAGATAAATACTAAACCCACTTCTTCACTTCATTTTATTTTGTTTCATTCAATCAATATTATTTGCCAGGGTTTTTCCCACCAAAACTAGCATGGGTGTTTCACGGGTATGTAGGGGACGGCAGAGCTGAGCTGAGATGGGTAGACCTGGCTGGGTCTCCAAATGTCAACTTCCCGGGCTCTCAGGGAGCATTTGGTAGCTGCTGTTGGCCCCAGAGGAAGTCTGCTGGATGGAGATCAGACCTCGAACCCTACAGATATTCTGCTGGAAGTGAAAGGAGACTCCACAGCTGTTCCTTTTTGTAGGAGCTCAAGCCTGGGAGAAGACCAAGAAGCCCTGCACACCCCCAATCTGCTAGAAGATGATTTCCAGAGCCTAGTGTGTCTTGTCTCCCCCTCCTCAGCTCAAAGATCTGCCATGGCTCCCACTGCCTTCGGGAGAAGAGGAGAAAAGGATGGTATCTGTCTTTTAATGAGAACCACTTAACTGCTCTCCCTCTCTGTATGAATGATAAGTAAGCTCAGAGTCTGTGCAGCAGCCTGAAGCAGAGATTCTCAAAGTCTAGTCCAGGGACACTTTGAGTGATCCCCAAGACCCTTTCAAGGGATCTGTGAGGTCAAAGCTATTTTCATAATAATGCAAAGATGTTATTGGCCTTCTTCACTCTGACTCTTTCCCAAGTATACTGTGGACTTTTCCAGAAGATCTAGGATGCGTGACATCACAACAGATTGGATACAGAAGCAGATATGAGAATCCAGCTGTCTTCTATTAAGCCAGACACTAAATAGACTTGCAAAATCATAAAGCAATGCCATCCTAACTATTTTGGCTTGGAAAATACAGTTCTTTCTTATTTCAAACAATATATTATTTATGTTACTTATTACCACTACTTTTAAATGAACTAATAAATATTTTAAAATTTTGTCCATTTTACTTAGCCCACATAAATTCAAAAGGTCCTTGTTATCCTTGATCACTTTTAAGAATTTAAAGGGGTCCCAAGACTGAAAGGGTGAGAACCACTGGTCTAAAATAATGCCAAGTGGACTTGAGATGGGACCTGAGAAGCTCAGAATCTTGGTACCAAAGAACAGCTTGGGAATCCCTTGACCATTTCAAACAAGGCAAGTGAAGGCCAAGGAGAAGGGACCACAGGATTCTCTGTCCCTCAGGGCAGCAGGGCATGCGTGGTGGGGATAAAAGTCAAGTCCACTCAGCCTTGAGTTCCAGGCAGGAGGCCTGCCCACCACGGATGAGACTGTTTCCTCTGCTGACCCCACAACTCCTGTTCTGGCTGACCCCAGAGCCAACGCACGCTGTGCCCCCCTACTGTCTTTACATCCCCCGGGGCTCTTGGGGACCCCAGTGCCCCAACCCCGTGGGAACAGCTGTGGGGGGGAGGGGAGGAGAGGGACTGAGCGAAGCAGGTGCGCAAACAACAGGGGTGGGGGAGGGCGTTCAGCGGGGTTGGCTCTCACGCGGGCTCTCACTCACTGAATCAAAGTGAAACTCGGGGACCTAGGGGCCAGGAGGAACCGAAACTCGACCCCCTCACCCAAGGGACAGACCCCAGGCACTAGGGAAAGACCCAAGGAGCCCTTCTGTTTGTCCACCTGGCCTCAAGTCCCCTGCTTTACCAAGGAAGCTTCAGACACTCGTCTGCCTGGGGCTCAGCTGAGGTGCCAGTGAAGACTGCAAGGCCAGAAGAAAGGGAGAGTGGTCAGCCAGGCGATGAGACGGGTCCTTAGCATCACCGCCACTAAGCGCCCCTGTGCCGGGACTTCCCTATGGGGGGCAATTGGACGGAATGAGCCGGATCTCATTGTCCTTCTGGGCTGCCGAGGGGTGGGGCTCCTTGGCCCAGCAGTACGGCCTCCCCTCCTCATCCACCTCCAGCCTGACAGCACGACTGCCCACTCCCCTGACCACACGTGTACACACACACACAGCCCCATCCAGCCCAGGCAGGGCCCTCCCTCCCACTGGCCACACACTGGGCTCAACCAGACATATTCTTCAGAGTTCATACTAGGACTCTGGAAGCTCAAAGGTGTTCAGGTAGAGAAAAATAAAGCCCACACGCCGTGAGCAAGGTGAACAGGGAGCAGTCTGAGGACCACAGGCGCAGCGGCCCCGGAAGATGGTGTAGAAAAGCCCACCCAGTGTCACCAAATTTGATTCCTTTTTTTTTTTTTCCAGGAAAATCTACACATGAAATCTCCTTAGTTTTAAAGGTTGGTAACTCATAATTTTAAATACAAGACGAACCAACTAAATCATGACCGGCAGGCTGGCGACTGGGTTCTAAGTGATGCCCTCGCAGCAAGCACGGTTGGTCCTGGCCCCTCCTGCCCAGTCGGAGAACTCAGGGGAGGGCTCCCTGCATGGCCGGCCTGAGGACATTCAGGGGACACCTCCTGGAGGGGCAGGGAGGGGCCTTGCCCTGCTGAAGTCCCAGGAGGGACCAAGATAAAGTTAGGGCCTCTCTGCAGAGCCTGTCTGATCTCCAAAGCCCCAGGCTGGCCCGGGATGAAGCCAAGGGCCTCATCCGGTTGTGGGAGACCAATGGCCCTGCACTGAAAATTCCCCAGGGAGTGGAACGGCTCTGGAGACAAGGCCCGGTTAAGAGGCCACTCTCAAGGGCAGCCTCCCAGATGGAGGCCTCTGCCTGGATAATGGCCCAGAGACGGGAGAGCTCAGAGATGGTGCAGGGACCGGCAGCACAGAAGGGAACAGGAGGCCAGGGAGGGAAGGTCAGGGCTCACCGTCAGGGGTTGAGGCCCCGGGGTGATAGGCTGATGGTTACTGATGGCTTTCAACCGTGGGGGCAGCAGGTGGAGTGAGGAGAATGGAGAAAAGGAGGGGAAAGAAGACACTAAGATCTGTCACGTCAAATGGCAATAGGATACCAAGGATGTTTTGAGGGGTCTGTTCTGTCCTTCTGGGTTTTCTGGGTTCTTGCTTGGTGACCCAGTCACACCCCTTCTCTTCTCCAAGCCTTTTCCCATGTGAGTAATGGCTAAGGTGACATGCCCCAGATGTTCTCCAAGGCCCTTCCAGCTCCGACAAGCTTGGTGAAATCCAAGCTGTCCCCAAACCCCTAGGTGCCCAGCCCGCCCAGGCTCAGGTACTCTGCCTTCTGCCCTCAGTCCTGGAAGTCTCCACCGCCTGGGTACCGAGGACCTCAGTTCACGGAAAACTGAGGTTTAACCCTTTCATTCTTCCATCAGGAGGGCTGATGGTCCCAAAGAAAAGAAAGGGAGCATAGGAAAAGTAAGTGGCCTTTCGCTTTGCAGTTGACACCTGGGGGCGCTGTTGTTCAGTCTTGGCACCCACAGCAGCCACCGTCACAAACAGGAAGCCGGTAGTAGGGGCGGGGGCAGATCAGCCAGTTTCAGCTGCCAAACAGAACCGGGCCTGGAGCCTGCTTGCCCTCGGCCTGTGACCCACAACCCCCAACACACACCCTCAAGAGCTGGTCTCCCTCCGAGGCCATTTATTAAATGGCCTTACTACCACCAGGCCCTGGGGCTAAACCATTCGCTGGAATGACCTTATTTTATCCTCCTAGCACACACAAAACCTGTGCTCCCCCTGTTTTCCAGATGGCAAAATGGAGGCTCAGAGGGGATTAAACAACTTGCCAAAGGCTTCACCAAACAGAGATCTCAAACCGGTTGCCCCCTGGCCCGTGAGCCTGGGTCCACCACACTTCACCTCATCTGGGGGTCTCCGGAGATCACAGAGCTGTGGGATGTTGGTGCCACAAGGCCTTCTTCCACCGCCTGACTCAGGAATCCTGAACACTTCCGCACGTCCCATCCCCCGCTGGGAAACCTGACAAGAGTCCTGCGCCTTCTGCCCCAGCCTTCTGCCTTCTGTCCCAAGCAGCAGACAAGGATGTCTGAGTGTCCAATAAAGGAGGAGGGTCCTAAGAGAGGAAGACCAGAGCCTGGCCAAGGTCCGAGGGGCCCTAGGGCCCGGCGTGGTCTCTGAGCTTCCGAGAAAGTTCTTCCCTCCCCAAGATGGCGCCCATGGAGTGTGCAGGGCTGGGGCTGGGCCTGGGAGGCAGGGAGGCGAGAGCCCGTAACACAAGGGGGCGGGGGGGGGGGGTAGATTCGAGAAAAAGAGAGTGAGAGCTGGGCCAGGAGACAAGCAGATGCAGAGGAAGTCTCGGTCAACAGGACAGACACAGAGGCAGATAGCGCTGGATCGTTTACACCCCCCCAAACAAAAGACCCAGGGAGAGACACAAAGACGGAGGAGACGGGCACCTCCAGAAAGAGGGATGGACACAGTCGTGACAGGAGCCCCTGCTAAACGCCCCCAGACCTCTCCATGAGGGTCTTGCTGGCCTTGGCATCTTTTGAAAGGGACAGGCCCCTTTCCGTGCCCTCTGCAGGCAGAGGACAGGCCAGGGCCTAGAAACCCCACCTGCAATGTACCCTCCACTGCCCACAAAGAAGCTTCTCGCCCCCAGAGTCCACGCTGGTGCTGGATTCGCCGGCTTTCTGGGCTAGTGAAAGGCATTCGCACTCGGCTGACCTCAGTGTGTTCAGGGCCTTTCAAACCGGGGGGTGAGGGGAGGGGGAGGTCGAGGGGACCTGAATGGGGGCCCTGGAGACATCGGAAGGCAGGCGGAAGGAGGCCCCATCGGAGATCAAAGGCCCAGGAAGGAACAGAGCGTCTGGGGCTGCCCTTTCACCCATGGTCGCTATTCACGGCTCTGCCTGCTTTGCCAAGTCCGCCCCACCACCACCTCCTGCAGGCCCACCAGCCAGGGAGGCACTGTCATGGCTCTGTCCCCCGGGCCCAGCAGGGTGCCTTAGGCCCACGCTGCAACTTTCTCCACGAAAACTCTCAGGACAGTTCAGCCAAGACACAAAGCTGCCTCTCAGGCGCGGGAGGCACCCTTGGCTGACTCTCATTTGTCCCCAAGCCCCCTGAGCACTGGGCCCTGAGCCAAGGAGCCCGGCTGGGGGTAGAAACCCAGGCGATGGGGCCCCACCAGCCAAGTGCAGGCAGATGGCAGACTCAGAGTCAAGCAGCAGAAGGGAAAACAAGTAGGAAGAACCAATTCCAGAGGCCAGGCAGCCACAGAAGCACTTGCTACTCAGGCTATAACGGGTCTCAAAAGTCACAGAGTCCAAAGCAGAATGCCTCCTTTGGCTCTCCTGCCCTTCCTCTGTCCAGCCCCTGCTCACATCTCCGATGACGGGGGGCTCACCACCTCTCCAAACCAAACTTGGCCCAGCCTGGCTGTTCTCTAAAGCTTTCCTTGCACTGAGCCATCATCCGCGTCCCTGTAGCTTCCTTTAACCAGCCCCAGCTCTGTCCTCTGAGGCCCCAGGCCCCTCATCTGTTTCTTAAGCCACAGAACCGTCTATCTGAGATTTGGACAAAGTGGTCACATCCCCAGGGCTGGTCTTTGAGGTAAATGTCCCAGGGAAGGTCCTAGAATTTCTAGACTAAAAAAGACCCTTGACAATCTACTGGTCTAACAGTGTTCTAGTTTGTTTCTGCCACAGATCTCTTTACTCAAATAGAGCTTTCCGTGGAAGCCAAAAATACCACCAGAAACACTCCGGGTTGAGGAGACTAGAGACACCCTCCCCCCCAACACCATCCTCACTAGCAGTGAACTGATTTCAGGTGCATGACAGATCCATTCCACCAAGGAGCATTTATTGAGCACCTACTATGTGCCAAGCACCTGTATTCAAGCCATGTTATCCAATACAGTAGCCACTGGGCACATGTGGCTATCGAGCCCTCGAAACGCAGCTAGCGCCACCCTGAGGAGCTCAAATTTTAAACTGACTTTAATTCACTTAAGTTAAAAACAAGCTACATAAGTATTTGGGTTTTGTTGCTGTTGTTGTTTTTGTTTGCTTTTTTTTTTTTTTTTTTTTTTTTTTTTTTTTTTTTTTTTTTTTTTTTTTTTGCTGTTTAGGGCCGCACCCGTGGCATATGGAGGTTCCCAGGCTAGGAGTCGAATCAGAGCTACAGCTGCTGGCCTGCGCCACAGGCCCAGCAACGCCAGATCTGAGCCGCTTCTGCGACCTACACCACAGCTCACGGCCATGCCAGATCGTTAGCCCACGGAGCAAAGCCAGGGATCGAACCTGCAACCTCATGGTTCCTAGTCGAATTCGTTAACCGCTGCGCCACAACGGGAACTCCAAGCTACATAAAATACTTGTATCTCTTGATAAAGTGCCACTTCCTATGAGAACTCTTCCCAGATTCTTTTGGTTGACGTCGCCCCTCCCTGCTCCATCTTCCCATCACAGCATCACCCCAGGCACTGCCCGGGGGGTGGGGGGGGAGCACTTCGGGCGGGCCAGTCTTGCCCACCGACTTACAAGGTCTAGAGCACAGGCCCTCTGTGATGGTACTCTCCCTGAGGCCTGGGCAGGAGCATGGCACCGGGAAAGGCCCACAGGGTAAAACTCAAGTCCAAGCAGGAGATGACTAAACTGAGCTGAGCAAGCAACTCTGCCCTGGAGAGCCAAGTCCCCTCACCTGAAAGACGGATGGGGACGAGGACCCTCAGCCGTCTTCCTCTTGCTCCTATATCTCTTCACCTGCCCCCTGGCCCTTTTCCTCGGGCTGCTGAGGGCTCCTGGGGAAAACGGGCCACGATCTGCAACCTCAACGACCAGCCCTCCAGGGCACCCGCACTTTCCCTGTGTTTCTCCAGTGGCTGCATCTGACTTTCTCACCACACTCTTGGCCGCGTCCAACCTGCTGACCATGCCCTTCTGCTCGAAACTCTCCTCTCACCATTCCCAGGCTCGGCCCAGGCCCAGGCCGCTCCACCTCCAGTGCATCTCTCTGGAGGGGCAGCTGGTGGCCGGACAATGCCAGGGAACTGAGGCCTCGGGGGCTGCGGGTTATCGCCACTCCTTCCATCACCATCCCTTCCCATCCCCCGGGGCCACCCCAACTCTCTGGCTTTGCCCACATCATGGAACTGCCTGGGGCCTCGGTTTCCTCCCCCCATAAAAAGGGTGGCAATCTCTGCCTCTTCAACTCCCCCCAAAGCCAATGCAAGGATGCAGGGAGATATAAAGGGAGAATGGAAAAGGCAGTCACTTGAATCTTGGTGGCAGGCGATGGCTGCAGGGGAGAAATCGATGCCCTGGACCGCACAGCATGGGGACTTTTGCTCAAGGACTCTTCATTGCCAAGCTTCTGCCAGCATTTTATCAGCTGTATTCTTTTTTTTTCCTTTTTGTTTTTTTTTCTTTTTTCTGTCTTTTCTAGGGCCACACCCGCGGCATATGGAGGTCCCCAAGCTAGGGGTCCAACTGGAGCCGTAGCCGCCAGCCTACGCCACAGCCACAGCAACACGGAATCCGAGCCACGTCTGCGACCTACACCACAGCTCACGGCAACACCGGATCCTTAATGCACTGAGCGAGGCCATGGATCGAACCCGCAACCTCACAGTTCCTAGTCGGACTTGTTAACCACTGAGCCATGACGGGAACGCCCAGCTGTATTCTTCATAGTGTATACAAGAGAAGGTGCCTCTTCTAGATTATTCTTCCTGAGGACGTTTTATTACAGCAGTTTTGTTGTCCTCCTCCCAGGCTACTGATGTGAGCAAGGGCGCTTCTGCCCACCTCTCTGCCTAAGAACAGCCACTCTCAGGGATGCAGGGGAGGGGGGGGAGGGGCTCTGCTTGCTGCTCAGGGCCCTTAATCTTCCCAATCCTGTAAGCTTCCAGGACCATCGAATCATTCTCCCTCAGCCGCAGACCACAGACAGGATCCCCTCCCCAGTCTTTCTGGGCATCAAGGCTCAATTATAAATTCCAAAAACAGAAAAGATCTCAAAGATCATCCAGTCTTGCATCTGACTCTTGATACTCTTAGGCAGCAGACCAGAAAACAGCCACATAGGCTTTACTAACATACCTCTAGTTACAGGGGACTCACTGCCTCCCGAGGCAGCCCCTCTGCGCCCTAGACCACTCTCACATTTAGTTATTTTAATTCTGAGCCGAAACCTCCTCTGCATCTGCCACACACTGGCCTTCAAGGCCACACAGCAAAATCTCATTCCTCCGGCCTTCCATGTCAGCCCTCCAAATATCTGAAGGCGACAGTTCAGTCCTGCTCATTCTTCTCTTCTTGGTACCAAAACATTCCTCAGAGCCTTGAGGTGGTGCGCTGCAAATGCCACTCCATCTGGACAGATCCCAGCTTGTGCCTATCTCCCTTGAAGGGCAATAACCCAAATGGGCCACAGCCCTCAGGAAGGATCTGCCCACCCACAGATCAGCCTAGACCAACAACACCTGGATTCTGAGCACTCTCCACCTTCTCAAGCAGCCTGAAAAGCTAAACGGTGACTGTTAATCAGAGACTGAAAGCCAGTAGAGCACCCCACAAAAACAGTGACACGTTCCCCCAATTCAGGACCTGTCTGTCTGGATGGTAAACAGGACACTTGATTTTTTTTTTCCTCTCTTCAATACTCTCTGCCCAGATCCCTCCTCCTCTGAGAGAGCTTCACATACTGGCCCCTCCACGTGAGCCAACACAGCACATCCGCTGTGAGTCCAGGTGACAATGGAAGAGAAGAGGACCCCAGAAACCAGTAGCGATGGCAGGCCCACCGCCTCCTGCAGTAACACAGCACAGCCACCCACTGCATTAAAGACTTCTGACATCTGCTTCTGGAGTCAGGAGCGGGAGAAAGAGGTGAGGCCGCTTCCAAAAGCCATGCATCATCCCCCATGAATCCCCACCACTCCAAGCAGAGGCACGGACCCAGTTCCTGCACCGCGGGGAACACACAGACCACAGGCCAATCCACCGCTGGGCCGACTCAATTTTCTAGTTACAGATCTTAAGTACTTAGGCATGTGCTCACGAGAACAGACGTCCCTTACAGGGAGCCGAGAGAGGGAATTGTGCCGAGGAACAGAATAATTGAATCAAGATTTCTGTCACGCTGCTCTCAGGCCCTACACCATGGCCTTTTTTTCCTTTTTTTTCCCTTCTCTCCTGATGAAGGTTTTACAGACTCTCAAGGAGTCAGTTCTCCTCGCAAACCCATTCATCTCAGCCAGTGCTGGCAGCCCATCCAAGGAAAGGAGACTCAGGTTAAGGTGGGCCCGGTCCAGGACAGGGGCGGCTGGCTCCGGAGGTGGAGAAAAACCAACAGGGAAGATTGTCATCTATGTGAACCCCGGGAGGGCCCTGCACGCCTCCCTTCCAGGCCCAAGGGCACAGCTGAGAAATGATTATTAACTTCCTCGCCGCCTCCATCACCTTGCGCCAGAGGCCTTCTGGGAGAGAGGTGCTCAGCCCCTCAGAGAACCCACCCGCTGACCCGCCACCCTCTCACTTTGCCCGGCTCCTCCCTCTAGCCCAGGGCTCCCCGCCAAAGGAGACCCTGCTGCCGCGCCCATACCTTCCACGCCCTGCCCTCAGGCACCCGCAAGGGCTTCTTAGAGGCCACAAAGCACAGGAAAAAAAAAGGGGGGGGGGGCTGTCTGCCTTCCTGGAGGGCGCAGCTCCTTCTGCGCCTCCAGTGCCCGGCAGGTAAGGCGGTGCTAGGCGGGCACCTGTTCTTCCGCCCCTGAGCGCCGGAAACAGATCCCAACTCGTGCATCCGTCCACCCCCACCCCCGACAGCGGCCAAGGGCATCTCTTACCTTCATCTCGCTTGCGCTTGTTGGTGTCGGCGCTGGGGGATGTGATGCCCAGGATGCCGCTGATGGAGTAGGAGGAGCCGGCCGAGTCCGTGCTCACCGAGGACACCTGCGTCACGGAGCCCGTGGACACTGCGCAGAGGGAGAGGGCGGTCAGGGCCCGGCCCCACGGGTGGCTGCTGAAGTGGGAGGTTGGGCCCCAGCCGGCGGGCACTCCCCCTAGCGGGCTGGGGCGGCTCGGCTCCGAGAGGGAAGTGGGGGCAGGGCGCCTGTGTGCTGAGGACACTCGCCCTAGAACAGTGGCCATACGTTGGCGATGAGCGCGGCCCTGGGACCCCCTTACCCAGGTTCTCTGCGGGGTGGGGGGGAACGGTGAGCAGAGAAGATGGGCAGCAAAGAGAACTGACTTTCTAGCTCAAACCCTAGCCTATCCAAGGATGCAGGAAGCAGGGGGATGGAGCAGAGAGAGAGGGGAGCTAGAGGCCTTCCACGAGCCAGTCTAAAAAACGACCTACTCAGTAGGCAGGATGGCTCCCCACTTACATATCCACCCATCCACTCAGCCATAAATATCTGCACACACGTGAGTACAAGCCAACAAAACGCCAAAGGGCAGACTGTCTCTTCTTTTTACAGTTCCTCACTGTCTTTGCTCCTTCCAGTTTACCTGTATTTTAATATTTAATATTAATTATATATTTATGATGCTCTATATCATATATGGTATATACACGGTACATATAATAATGATAGCTTTTTCTGAGAACTTACTCTGTGCTAGGCATTTAGGCATTATCTCCTTTAATTTGAGAATGAACTAATAAGGTAGGTCATCTTATTATCCCATTGGAAAGGGAAGGGAACCCAGGTTCAAAGAAGGTAAGGGACTTTCCCAGGCTCACACAGCTGATACAGAGTGGTGACTGGAACCGAAGAACCAAAGTCTTAACCCCTATAGTAATGTGCTCCTCACTAATGAATAATGAAAAAACAATAATATGCTTTACATTAATACAGTGCTTTTCATTTGATGCTCACAATAGAGTGCTATTAATCATCCCCATTTACCAAACGAGGGAACCGAGCCTCCACGAGATGAAGTGATTTGCGCAAAGTCATCTAGCTAATAAGCAATAGCATCAGGACTCCGCCTTGGGTCTACCGATTTAAAGTCCAGATTTTTTCTGCCCAAAATGTGGGCAGAAGTTGGTGACTTACTATGACTGAGACCAGGTCTCTTAAGTCCCTAAGAATAAGAATAGAGAAGGGGAGCTTTGGGCAAGTTTCACATTAACTCCTGGCCCCCGATCCAAGGGGAAACCAGGGTCCTCTCAAGCTTTGCGGCTGAATCTCCGTTCCTGAGCTGAGGGAATTCTTTCTTGGTTCATTAAGACCTACAGACTGATCTCAGACACATTTCCTTCGGCTGTAACTAGCTGGAGACAGGTGGAGCTGCTTTGACTCTAACGTATAGGAAGGTATTAGAAATGGTGGTGAGGGCTTGAGAGGCTCTTTGTTGCTTTCCTTGGAGCACGTCCAGCTCTTGCTCCTACGGACCTAAAGGGAACAGTGCCTTTCTTCTCATATTTGAGTTTGATTTTAGATCTTCCTTAGGAGACACAGAAGTAGAAATCGTTAACTTCTCTTTTCCTTCACCAGAAGAAGCTCCTCAAAATAGATTTATGCAAATCTCACAACCTGTTCTGTATTAAGGTGCAAAGAACAGAGGAAGAAAGACGATCACAAGTCATTTGGTACTTTAAACAACAACAGCCCCACATAACCAAGGCTCACCATGTTGCTGACAGAGCCAATGACATTTAGTCCAGTATTTTGTGATCACACTCGGCTCAAAAGACCCACGTTCCAACTCTGGCTTCCAACTCTGGCCGTGTGGCCTTGGGCTCATGTAATTTCTCTAAAGCTTCCATTTCCTCACTCCTCAATAAGCTGGTAGGTTATTAAAGCATTGTACACACAGAAGATATGCTTTTTATACAGATTTCTGAGACAAGGCATTCTGCTGACTGACAAGTGGAATTATTCCTCTAATCCAACTGAAAGAATATTATCAGTTACTTTAGTGTTTGGGGTTTGTTTGTGCTTTTACGGCCTCACCTGCAGCATATGGAAGTTCCTGGGCCAGGGACTGAATCCCAGCCACAGCTGTGACCTACGCTGCAGCTGCGGTAACTTTGCCAGATTCTTTTTTTTTTTTTTTTGTCTTTTTGCCTTTTATCTAGAGCCGCACCCGCTGCATATGGAGGTTCCCAGGCTAGGGGTCTAACAGGAGCTGTAGCCGCCGGCCTTCGCCACAGCCACAGCAACGCGGGATCCGAGCTGTGTCTGCAACTTTGCCAGATTCTTAACCCACTGCACTGGCTGGGGGATCTAGCCCGTGCCTCCTCAGCAACCTAAGCCACTGCAGTCAGGGTCTTAACCCACTGCACCACAGCAGAAACTCCATCAGTTACTCGAGCTGGATATTCATTGCTACGGGACCTGAAGTAGTTAAAGCTGCAAGTGAAATCATAGCCACGCTTCCCCAGAAAGCCTTCCTCCACGCCCTTCACCCCAGCTCAACAGAGCTAGTTCTTCCCTCTCTTCTCCTCCCGCAGCATGCTGTACTTTCTTCTTCTTCTTCTTTTTTTTTCCCTTATCTAGGGCCTCATCTGCGGCATATGGAGGTTCCCAGGCTAGGGGTCTAACAGGAGTTGTAGCTGCCGGCCTTCGCCACAGCCACAGCCACAGCCACAGCCACAGCAACGCGGGATCCGAGCCGCGTCTACAACCTACACCACAGCTCAAGGCAACGCCGGATCCTTAACCCACTGAGCAAGGCCAGGGACCGAACCCGCAACCTTATGGTTCCTAGTTGGATGTGTTATCCACTGAGCCACGACGGGAACGCCTGTACTTTCTTCTTGAACCTTATCTCAGTGTTCTGCAAACTTTTCTTTGCTACCTCCCCCACCTCTGCCCCCATCATAGCAGAGGCTTTTTGAGTAGATTACTAAACAAAGCATGACTTTATGCAAGGTAGCAATCCTGCCTTTATCCAAAGAGGCAACCATGAAGAATCAGAGACCTCAGAAAGCACTTGGTTTGTGCCTCTAGATCCACGAATGGGGAAACTGAGGCTCAGGTGAAAGAACTTAACACAGTTCACTGGGTGAGTTAATGACGAAGCTGGGACTATAAGCCAGTCTCTGCCTGTCTCCCTTCCCTATGGGAAGTTCAGTTAAAGGAGGAGCAATAAAGGATACACAATCTTTGCATAATTACGGTGTGATTAAGCGGAACTGGCAGGGACTGTGGCAACCCGAACTGTTGGAGGCTTGCTGAAGGGTGCCCCACTTTCTTATAGTAGAATAAGATTTCCCCCCATCTAAGCAGAGGTGTTTCCTTTATACCAGGTGCCGTGAGAAGACACCTATCACTTTCATCTCACGATCTTTTCAGGGAAGGGGAGGGAAGGAAATCTTCTGAGCTCCTGAGTAGCAGGAACTACGACTCCCATCTTTATGAGTCACAGTCATTCTCAGACTTCACCGTGAGCGTCAGGAACCCCACTGACAACCCTTGACAGTTCACGGAGCACATGAGATGGAAGCAAGAGAGAGAGAGAGAGAGACAAAGTTTGGGAAGTTTTGCCACATCTTCACTCAAGACTGCAAGTGCACAAAGAATTGTAGAAGGGCTGGTTGATAGAAGAAAAAAACACATTCAAAACTACTTACTGACTAATGATGCAGAAAATGTTATGAATAAGTATCCCTTTCTTGATTTATTACTTTAATTATCTGACATTCTATAGACCCCCATTAGTGGATTTTTTTTTTTTTTTGGCTTAGATTTCAATTTTCTGTCTCATGGTGAAAGCTATTTATCATAATAATCAGTAAAATTCAAAACCTTTTAGCAGTATTTATAAAATTCATTTACCAGGTTCAGCCCTTGGAGAATGACAAAGAAGGCGCATTAGTACGTGTGCCGAAGTGTTTTATGTAGAATTATCTGCCCATAAGAATGATTAAAAGTTCTTTAGAGTATTTGGAGCCCATTAGATTTTTAAATTTTTTTTAAAAGTTCTCCTCACCTATGCTGTGACTGGAAGCGGGGACCGGCTGGTTGGGTGGCTGCTGTACTTTCGTCCGGATGATCCTGCGGGAAATTGGGGAAAAAAAAATAAATGGCTATTTACTATCACAGAGAAGGAGAGATCTCAGCTAGCAACGTGTGGACAACCGGAAAGCCCATATCAAGCTGGGTCGTGGGTCAAGCTGGGCGGTGGGTCAAGCTGGGGCAGAGGTGGGGGCAGATTATGAACCCAGGTTGGGAGCCGGGGCTTTGGAAGATGTATAGATTAGCCCTAACTCAGCCCCTATCTCCCTGGGGGGTCTTCGGGTAGCTTGCACCCTTCTCTGTACCTCAAACACCTCTTCTGTAGAAAGAGACGAATGTATTACTAGGCACACTGTTCCTGTTCTTGGGAGTGGCTCCAGCTCCATCGGAAACTCAGTGAGTTAGAAAGTTCTTTCCCTTCCCTGGACCTCAGCCTCTCATCTGGGGAATGAAGGCACTTCCCTGTCCCCTGACAGCTCTCACACTCTGGGTTCTCTTCCTTAGAGAGCCATGGAGAGAAGAGCGTCTCTGCCCATCAGAAATTAGCAAGGGGATGGGGGGATGCGTACATTGCTATGAAACTAGAAAGGGTTAAAGTATTGCCAAGAGAGGCTTGGCTTCCTAAGAGGAAGTCCAGATTATGTAAAACCTCAGAGGAAAGGCTCCAGGGGCTGGGAGCCAGGGGCTTCCTGGCCTGTCTTTACAGAGACCTTGCTCCAGCCCTAATATGAACTTGATTGTGACCCTGAGCCAGACCATTTCCACTGTGGGCCTCAATACAATGAGCCAGTTAGAACTGTTTGAGCCAGTTAGATCCAGTTAGACCACTGTTTGCTTACTTTGAGTAATCGCATCCTTTTGGGGGGGAGAAAAAAGGTCTTACTCATTGTAAACCAACTATAATAGAAAAAATAAAAATCTTTAAAAAAAAATCTTATGGAAAAACCCAGTGTATAAAATGGATGACAGCAGCAACGCCTTCCCTTTGCTACCTGACAGCTCTGACGTCCTTCTACAGAAATTTGGATTCTTTCAGAGGCTTTGTTTATAAATTTCCATCTGGGACAACACACGAGGCTACCGAAAGACCCCAAGCCCCGGAGCAGCTGACCAGGGCTGAGCCAAAAGTACCTTTGGGGAGTTCCTGTTGTGGCTCAGAAGTCAGGAAACTGATTAGTATCCAGGAGGATGCAGGTTCGATCCCTAGCCTCGCTCAGTGGGTTACAGGATTAGCCATGAGCTGCAGTGTAGGTTGCAGACTCAGCTCAGATCCCTCATTGCTGAGGCTGTGGCGTAGGCTGGCAGCTGCAACTCTAATTCGACCCCTACCCCCAGGAACTTCCATAAAAAGCAAGAAAAAAAAGTCCCTTTGGGGTCTACAAGAGAGTTCCTTCCCTGGCATTTGGGAGAAGGGATGATGGTAAGAAAATGTGCAGCTTCTTTGGGAAAGTTCTATTCCAGCCTCCAACTGTGACTTTTTAAAAGCATGTTTATTAGAGTCTTTCCTAATTATAAAAGCACTTTGTGCTCATTGCAGACTATTCAAAAACAATTATAAAAAATATATCTAAAACCACATTTCTGTGTATTTCCTTTACCCTAGCATTCCTCTGCATAGGTGGAAATATCCATTTTCTTTTAACAAAATCAGGATTAAACCATGTATACAGTTTTGTGTCCTGCTCTTTTCACTCAACATTCTACAAAGAAGCTTTTTCACAGCCCAGACCATTCTTTGTGGAAGTTCGTTTCAGGCTGCACTGGTCTCCAGCTTGTGCACACGCAAAGGAAGAAGAGAGGTGGCAGGTGCCTCCCCTGAACCTCACCGGGCCGTGGCCACTGATGGCCTGGAATAGGCGTTTCTGTTCACAGCACTGCCCAGCCATGTACCCTCTGGAGCCCAGGCCACTTGAGCTCAGCAAAGAGCCTTTTGCCCTCTTCTGATGAGTCAGCCTATGTGTTGCCTCAAATATACTCAGAGTGTGTGTTTGTTTTCTGCTATATTCAAACCACTTGTTTGGAAGAAGCAAACGTGGAGCATATTAATAAAGACGTGGGAGTGAGGCAGTCTTTTTGACTGGAATTAAGCTAGCATCTAGCTTAATTTTTGGATTTTTATATATATATATATATATGTCACCTTCTCTGTGTATACATGTATGTGTGTCTACGGAGACATAGTTAGGTGTGTGAATATATGGATATGCCAGGTTTAAATAGAGTTTATCTATATTATGATTTATATATAGTCAAACACATGGGAAGATAGATCATAACTATTTCCTGTTGAAGTCCAGCGTAAGTCCTAACTTTTCAAAGCATTGTCTTGCCATTACCTTTGCACATGAGAAAGCAAATTATGTTGTCTTTATATTTCTCTAAATATATTTCTAAATCAAAGAAACTCATGGACTTGGAGAACAGACTTGTGTTCCCAAGCTGGGGGAGGGAGTGGGATAGACTGGGAATCTGGGGTTAATAGATGCAAACTATTGCATTTGGAATGAATAAGCAATGAGATCCTGCTGTATAGCAATGGGAACTATATCTAGTCACTTATGATGGCACATGATGGAGGACAATGTGAGAAAAAGAATGTGTGTGTGTGTGTGTGTGTGTGAGAGAGAGAGAGAGAGAGGGAGAGAAAGAGGGGGGGGGGACTGGGTCACTTTGCTGTACAGTAGAAAATTGACAGAACACTGTAAACCCACTATAATGGAAAAAATAAAAATCATTAAAAAAAGAAAAAATATATATTTCTAAAACATTGTCAATTGTCATAAATTATGGAAAGGTATCTGCAGCAGACTGATTAGACCCCAGAACCAGACTTCTAGAGTTTGAATCCCAGTTTTGCAATTTGCCAGCTACATGATCTTGAGTAAATTACTTAAACTCTCTGTGCCTCAATTTCTTCATCTGCAAAATGGCACTAAGAATCATTCCCATGTCATAGTGTTATTACAGGATTAAATTAAGTACTTTGAACAGTGGCTGCTGCATAGCAAATTCTCAATAAAGGTTAACTATTGCTATTTTCACTGGTATCTTCATAAAGATTAATGATCAGCTTCAACCTTAAAAGGTTCATATTTTCCACGAACACCTTAAAAACTCAAGATCCCCTTGGCAACTGGGGAGGAGAAGGTAGTAATCCTCACGGCCTATTTTAAGATAGTAGTGGGGCTTTCCTTTATGGGGGAAGACTTGAATTGTAGGGAACCCTCCAAAGCTGTCCCCAGAGACAGAGATTTTGCACATCTGCTTGTAGCAGCTGCCAAGAAAAGAATAAAGAGCATCATCTTCCATCGAGAAGAAATGGGAGTGAGAAGAATAAGACTATAATTAAACCATAGCAATTCTAAAAAAAAATTAAAATTAAAAAATTAACAAGCAATCATCAGGACTTACAATAATAGCCATGACCTAGACCTTCTCTAAACCAACGATAGTCAGGACTAATTGGCAGTCAGCACTAAGAGGTGCAGCCTTTGCTTTGCTGATCATGAGCATGACCCTACATCCCAGATGGTCCCCTGGAGAAGGAAGCTCAGCAATCAAGGAATTCCTACAAATGAGGAAACTAAAACCCAGAGTGCTCAAGCGACCAGCCCAAGGCCATCCGGCAAGTCAGTTCCCACGCCTGAGCACTTTTCTTTGAGCCACATTCCAAGGAAGTGATCCCTCTGCTAAATATTGCCTATGTGAAACATAAAGGCCTATTTGAGTTCAAAATCCATCTAGAATCTAAAATAGTCAAAGTCCGCGAAACTTTAGATATTACAGGCATTTGTAAGGAACCTATTTCAACATGACCCAGACTGCTTCAAAAGGCTAGGTCTTCTCACCATCATCCCCAGCCCCCACCTCCTCACCACCACATACAAAATTCTGCTGAAAGAGAAAATCGTGGTGTCTTAAAAAAGAAACGAAGTTATTAGGGCTAAAGAAATACCCACATCTACCGCACTGATCAAACTGCCATTTGTAAGAATCCTGGGCCATCAGCTGTGCTAAAAAATCCGAAAACCAAGGGGCCAGCTTGGCCAAGGTGAGAGAGAGCCCACAGCCCACAGTTGACACTCGGGTCTGCGACTGATGTGGAGAAGAAAGTGGGAAGGGATGAACGGTCCCAGGAGGCTCGCTGCTCAAGTTAGGATGAAGAGCAGAGTTTGCAAATGGTTACCCCCAAGCTACATCCATTGCATGGTACCTTGATTTTCATTTGAATTAGTCACCAATATTGGTAAGTTGAGAGCTTTTACATAAATACATGGATTTCTAGCTTCTCTTGAAAAATCAGAACACCCAGCAGTACTAACCCCACGTTCTCACAGGACAAGCACCAGTTGGTGCTAAAGAGGGCCGCCCTGGGAACAGTGGCTGGGAACGCCACTCAAGGTTCCTCGCCGCTCGGCCCCTGGTTTAGAGCCGGCCTCTGGTTTAGAGCCGTGGGACTGGAACAGACAAAGGAAGACTCCATGCCCCGCAGCCCTGGGGTCAGTCACCTCCAACTGACACTCAGCTTGGATGCCAGGAATCCCCTCTGCAGGTTATACGTGGGACGCCAGCACGTCTTTGTCCTTAGGAAGCCACATAAACATGACAGTTTCTGTCCCTGAAAATCTCCCGCCAGCCCAGCAGAACTAGTTCAGTGGTGCTCACCCCATGTCCGTCATGGTTTTTCAGGCAGGTCCCCCAGAAGGCAGCAAAAGCCATGCACTTCTAGGAGTGGAGGGTGGAGATGACCTTGGAGCCACCAGAAGAGTTACAGATTCAGACCCCACTCCCTCCTGAGCTGTTTGAAGTAGCGGAATAGTGAGACACTGCCTCCCTGGGAGGCAGAGGCTGGGAGAGGGAGCTAAAGAGCCTCTTATGCAATATTTGCAGGACAGTTATTTAGAAGCTGCATGCATTTGAATGCAGTGGGATCTTTATATGGAAAACAAAACCATGTGCTGGGAGGGCTCAAGCTGGGTGGGGGCGGTGGGGGGGTGCATAGAGCAAAGGCTGTCCCACATTCAGATTATTTGCATCGCAAGGTCTGTTGCTAAAGACACCAAAGAGCTCTCACTGAAGAATGTGATGAGAAGGCAGAGAGTGCTCCAGGGAGGAGCCCAGAGAGGAGCACATAAAAGGGCTACAGGCTGCGAGGCTCGAGGCTGGGCGGGAATGAAGTCGGAAACCAGTCGGAGCTGGCTCCTTCGTGCCCCTCTCCTCACAGATCCTCAGTTCTGTCCTGGCCGAGTCCTACAGGGGAGCGGTGGAAAGAGATAGCCCTTCTCCTACCATCGGGGACCGGGGCTTTCCTCCCATCTCTGGCTCAGAAGCATCATTCCTGTGCACTCCCCATCTGGACCTTAGTTTCTGTATTTGTCACAAAAGCAGGTGAAGCCTTGAGGACTGGCGGCGATCACAGATGTGGAAACAACTTAGAGGCACATCCAGTGGAGCCACCGGGCCACTAATATGGACTGGGACACCCTGAGGCTCGCCACGGCACCAGCAACTGGCAATCTGACCCTCCCCACAGCACGGTTCCAGGCCCACAGCATCAGCTGAGCCTTATTTCCCTAGACACTCACTCCGTACCCACTTCACAGCCTTCGCCGCATCTGTAATCACTGTGCTCTATTTGCTTCATGTGTTTCTTTTAAATAACTTACTTTTTGACTTAGACTAATTTTTTTTTTTTTGTCTTTTTAGTTTTGTCTTTTTAGGGCCGCACTGGTGGCATGTGGAGGTTCCCAGGCTAGGAGTCTAATCGGAGCTGTAGCTGCCTGCCTACACCACAGCCACAGCTACAGCAACATGGGATCTGAGATGCGTCTGCAACCTACACCACAGCTCTCGGCAACACACTGAGCGAGGCCAGGGATTGAACCCGCAACTTCATGGTTTCTAGTCAGATTCCTTAACCACTGAGCCACAATGGGAACTCCAACTTAGACTACTTTTATAAAGGCAGTCTTTTCTATAAGTGGAGTGGTGGCTCATAAAGTTCCCATTCACTGGTTTAATGTGCTAGTTATATTTTTCTAAAGTACCTTCAAATAAATTCATCACAAAACAGTTTCCTCCTTGTATAACAGAGGACAGAAGCTGGGGCCCTACAAAGGAGTTATGCTTGTCCTGCTAAGGCATTTTCTCATTGATCTTAGTTGCCACTGTTTAAAGATACAGAGATTTGATATACTCAAACACACACATATATGCACTATGAAGAAGCTAGTTTGTGGCTTCTCTTTAAGAATGGAAGCAAAAAAAAAAACCTGGCTACCACCAGGCGCACATTCCTGGCAGCATTCGGCTGGAGCTGACAAGCGACTTGCTCCTTCAATAGAGCTTGTGTTCCTTCTTTGCCATGGATACCACCTTCCCCTGTTGGCTGCTTCCCTGTTGCATCATCTGCCTGGCCCCACACTGGCATTAGAGTCTGTGACTCCCATAGGCAACCAAAGTTATCTTTCAAACCGCATGTATGCTCTAGACTCAGAAACCTGTGGGCTCCCAGAGCCTGACCACCGGTGTGGCAGAGGATCCTCTGCAAAGCACACTGATGGCTCCGTCACTGCTCTAAGCATCACGGGTCTCACTCCACATTAGGGCTTTTAGGGGCCAGGCGGGGGGAAGTCGCGGTGCTCCGAGTCATGGAAATCCTTCAAAGAGAGGAATTATTCCCCCCCAAACCCACCACAATAACTGCTACCTCTGCAGCAATGCTGTGCCTGCATCGGGCTGTCCAGGCTTCTGGGTGAATGCCAGACCCCCTCCCTCAGCGAGGGGCCCCTCCAGAGCAGAGACTAAGAGATTCTGTTCCCTTCTCTCTGGGGAGCACTTCGAGGGATGTCAGAGCCAAGGCAAAAGTGTGCTGAGAGAAAAACAAAAACAAAACCAAAAAACAGGCTAACGGTTTATGAAATAGCAGGACTCAAAACATCGACACCTACACTCGCACGGTGATTCTGTGCATCTGAGGCGTCACAGGAGGAACAACAGTCAGGACCAGAGGGGATCTCAGAGACATCCTGGTCTGAGCGCTTCGTTCTGCCGGGGCTGACGGGCCCCCTATGCCCAGACCGGCTCTGCACTGACAAGAGTAGGGCCTGACCTTGGAGAAATGGGAACTGTTCAGGTTTTCAGTCTGCTGGCTTCTCTTTTCTTTGCGGAGTTTAGAAAGCAATCATTTCTGTCATCTCACAACTTCATCCTTGACTCTATGGGTTTCAGTGGAATTGAAACCCACCTCCAGGAGAAAACTTTCAGGAATTCATTCTGAGAGCTCCCCCGAATGTATCCTAGGCACGATTGGAACGCAGAAGGAGCTCCAAGAAGATCCCATGCCTGGTACTCATAGCATTTCTCTGCTTTTTTTCTCTCCGGGGGTAAGGTTCTGGGCAGCTGGGGAGAGGGCAGCCCCTGAACTTCACAGCATCTTAGTATCCTGGACGTCACTCTTGGAGATCACGGGCTCCCATCAGAACCACCAGGGTCCTGGGCTCTCAGAGAGAGGAAGAGCTTTGTCAGGATCACACTCTAGGGAGTTCTCTGGTGGCCTAGTGGTCAAGGATCTGACAACGTTAGTGCCATGACTCAGGTCACTGCAGGTTCAGTCCCTCATCCTAGGATCTTCCACATGCCATGGATGAGGCAAAAAAAAAATCACACTCTAAGTCTGTGTCAAAGCTTGCAAAAGGAGCGAAAATCTCCCAACTCCAAGTCCAGGCTCTGTTCCCCACACTCAGTGGTTCATCCTCTGCCCAAGCTGGAGGCAGGGATTTTCCTTCCGGAAAGCTCTGAAGTGGGCCAGTGCTAACCTGGAGCCTTGGCTTGCAAGGAAGTGACACTTATGAAAGCCTAACAGGAAAATTCACTGTCAAGTGCTCCACACACAGAGGCAGGTGGTGAAGGGAGTGATGACAACGACTCTGGGCTCAGGAGACTCTCCGGCAGCCAGGAGATTGGCCTGGTCTCCTCTCCCTGGGCTTAGGACTCCTGCCCACTTTGGAGAGAAGAAAAGGGTGGCAGAGAGGCTCATCCAATCCCATTAGCATCCCTCCTGTCTGATAACCT